>JAQZBX010009536.1:0-45947 GCA_029593785.1 Cabassous unicinctus | reverse complement strand
AAAAAAAAAAACACATGAAAAAATGTTCAACATCACTAGTGATTAAGGAAATGCAAAATCAAAACTTCAATGAGGTATCATTTCACACCTATCAGAATGGCTACTATTAAAAAGACAGATAACTCCAAGTGTTGGAGAGGATGAGGAAAGATAGGAACACTTATTCACTGTTGGTGGGAATGCAGAATGGTACAGCCACTGTGGAGGACTGTTTGGCAGTTCCTAAAGAAGCTGAATATATACACTTGACACGTGATCCTGCAATACCACTACAGGGTATATACCCAGAAGAACTGAGAGTAGTGACACGAACAGACATCTGCACACCGACGTTCACAGCGGCATTATGCACAATTGCCAAAAGTTGGAAACAACCCAGGTGTCCATGAACTGATGAACGGAAAAACAAACTGTGGTTTATTCACACGATGGAATATTATGCAGCTGTAAGAAGAAATTAAGTCGGAAATATAATGTGGAAGACATTATATTGACACAAAAGGACAAAATACTGTATGACTGTATTACTATGAACAAAATATACTGTATAACATATTGTATGAGCCAAAAAAAATTATATGTATCCACTACATTTAATTGAGAAATATATATTTTTAATTCAATAAAAATATATTTTTTTATTTTTAATTGTTGTTTATATTTTCAATTATTAAATGTGCAAAATATTAAAAAAAAAAAAAAAGCCAGACACAAATGACCACATATTCTATAATTCCATTTAAATGAAAGGCCCAGAAGAGGCAAATCTGTAGAAACAGTGAAAGTATATTAGTGGCTGCCGAGAGCAGAAGCATGAGAGTGACTAATGATGGGGCAAGAAACACTGAAGAGTATATTTTTAATCAGTAAACTGTATAGTATGTGAATTATATCTCAATAAAGATATTTTTTTAAACTATTCCTTTTGTGGAAATTTACTAGAGTTTCCATTTCTTTAATGGTTTTGGTTTCTTTAGGTTTTCTTCTTCTATAGTCAATTTTGTTAATATATTTCATCAAGTTAGTTTAAATTTATAAATATAAATTAGTAATAAGCCCTTGTAATTTTTAAAATCATTATTATATTTGTAGTTATGTCCCCTTTTAAATTATTTGGCATCATCTGTTTTTTTCTTGATGAGTACTGCCAGAACTTGATCATCTGAAAAGAACCATCTTTGATTTGGCTGATCATCTCTAATGGCTTTTATGTTTTTGTTTATTTCCTATTTCACTAAATTCTTTTTTCAATTTTATTTCCCCTCTCTTCTTTTTCCCTTGGTTTTACTTTTTTTAGTTTTTTGAGTTTAATATTTGGCTCATTTATTTTCAATCTTTCAACCTAATATAGGCACATGAGGTTATTAATTTTTCCTTAAGTACCACTTTCGCTGTTATCCCTCAGTTCTCAGAGAATGTTTCTGCTGTAATTCAGTTCTAATTATTTTATAATACTCATTTTTTTTAATTCTTGAAAATTCTTACCCATTATTCTTGAATATTATTTCTCCACCATTCTCTATATTCTCTCTTCTGGAAGCCCAATTAGACGTATGTTGGAGTTTCTCAATCTATCCTCTAGGTTTCTTGCTTTGCTTTCATATTTTTCATATCCTTATCTCTCTGTCCTGTGTTCTGGGAGTTCTCAGTTTTATCTTCAAATTTACAACTTCTCTTTCAACTGTTTCTAATCTTCTATTTTGCCCATTTACTGAGTAGCTATATTTTTCATTTTCAAGATTTCAACTGGGTATATTATATATCTCTATATATTAATTGCTTCTTAAATAAATTGTTCTTGTTCAGTTTTAACGCAATATGCTCTTATTAAAAACAAAATAGATATATTTTAAGCTAAGACACTTTTAGGTAAAAATATTCTTTGAAATGTACTCCATTATAAAGTTCTTCTTTAATGTTTGTCAAAAAATTTTGGGAAACAGCTGTGGCTCAATTGGTTGGGCTCTTGTTTACCATATGGGAGGCCCCGGGTTCAGTTCCCGGGGCCGATGAAGGCAAGCCGGCCCGCACGGCGCAGTGAGCGAGCTGGCTCAACTAGATGACACGACAAAGGGAGACAAGCAGACACAGAAAAAATGCACAGCAAATGGACACAATGAGCACAAGCAGCAAGGGGGGGATAATTAAATAAATAAAAATAAATCTTAAAAAAATTTTTTTTTCACTTTTCAGAGTTCTTGACTGCTATTCTGCCAACTGTGTCTATTTACATCAAGGCACAGAAGGAACAATTTATATTAACCCAATTAGAATTAGAGAAACTGAATACCCAAATACCCTTTACCTAGATTCAAAATCATTAACATTTGCCACATTTGCTTCATCCATCTCTCTCTCTCACACACACACAAAATACCCACACTTTTTTCCTGAACCCATTCCTGAAACCGTTATGATATTGCACTCCTTCTAAATATTTCAATATCTCCTAAGAATAAGGACGTTCTCAATATAACCACCTTACCATTATCACACCAAAGAAACTATGAGATTGAATAGTCCTTCACACAGAAGGGTGGGAGAAAATTAAAAACTAGTATTCCAGTCCACTACATGTTCTTTATCTTGCCTTGTCCAATGATCAGACCTGAATTGATATTCTGATGATTATTTACAATTGAAGCTTAATCTGATAAAGGGCATTTCCCTCCTTCAGTAACACTTCCATTAGATTTCACTTACTGTTTTATTGGTGAGATATTCCTAAAGACAAAAGTTTCTGATATTCTAAGATACTCAAACCTCAAAAATAGGTAAATTTCAGGAGATGGGAAACTTTTAGTAATAGCAGGCAGTGAGAGTACCGCAATATTGTGACTATGATGAATCCCACTGAATGGTAGTCTTGGGAGTGGTTAAGATGGGAAATGTTAAATTGTATGTATGTTCCCATAATTAAAAAAAAAAAAGGCAACTAAAGAGGCTATGACCATTAAATGCAATACATGATCCTCGACGGGATCGAACAAGGGAGGAGAAAAGGCTCAAAGGGATGTTACTGGGACATATGAAAAAACTGGAATATGGACTTCAAGCTTTATATTAAAACGTTAAATTTCTTGAACTTGATAAAGACACTTAAGGTGGTCACATAATTGAATATTCTTGTTCTTAGGAAAACATACATGGAAACCTATGTGTAACCATGTGTACAGTTAACAGCAATACTGTAATATTCTTGCATTAATGGCAAAGAAGGTACTATATCAATGCTAAGGGTCAATAATGGGGGGGGTATGGGATTTTTACTATTGGGGTAAGGAAAATGTTCTAAAATCGACTGAGGCGATGACAGCACAACACTGACGAAACTGAAAGCCACCAAGTGTACACTTTGGATGGAATGTACAAGGCATGGGACTGTGTAACACAGTGAACCATGTGGTGGATGATGGACTGTGGTTAACAGTACAAATATGAGAGCATTGTCTCTTGAACTACAACAAATGTACAATACTAATATAAGGTGTTAATAATAGGGTAGCTTATGGAAAACACACACCAAATGTAAGCTTTGGACGGTAGCAGTAATATTTTGACAATGTTCTTTCACAATTTGTAACAAATGTTTCACAATAATGTAAGGTATTGGTGTGGGGTGGTGTATGGGAATTCTGTACTATGCCTGATTGTTTTTGTAAGCGCACAATTTCTCTAATTAAAAAAAAATTTTTTAACTGTAATATAGATTGCAAGCTTTATATCAAAATGTTAAACTTCTTGAACTTGATAACAACACTTAAGGTGGTTACATAAATGAATATCCTGTTTTTAAGAAACATACATGAAAACATATGTGTAATAAGTATTCAAGGAGCATAATATATACAGCCTACAGTCAAGTGTTCAGAAAATGGATTGATAAAATGGACTGACAGCTAGAGAGAAAGATGGATAGATAGAATGTTAGGGAAAATTAGGCAAAATATTAAAATTGGTAGATCTGGGTATCTGAGGGGGTGGGGGAAGGTATATTGGTGTTCTCTGTATGGGGTTTCATTATGTTTGTAACTGTCCTGTAAGTTAGAAAGTATTTCAATACAAAAAGTTTATAAAAAACTTATTTTTGTTGGTATTATACTCAACAGTTATTATTTCACTACACGTTTTTAAGGGGGGGAAAAAAAGATGCTGTTTGTAAGGGAAAAAATACAATCCAAATAGAATTATTGAACCAAATCCTGTCTTATAATGGAAAAACAAGTATAGGCATGCATCTACATTACAAACTAATTTTTTAGTGGGTATGATTCAATCTCAGTCACTGATGTTAGGAACTAGATTAAGTCAAAACTATAAAATACTATCTCTGCTCTGAAAGAGCTTACAACCCAGTTTAAGAGTTTTATATAAGAGAAAACAAAGGTACAACTTAAAGCTAGTATTTAAGAGTTAAACTGTGTTATAGATACAAGTTATTTCTATAAACACAGAAACGCTTAAGATCAATCTACACTTAAATAATAAACTCTAGAGTGTTTACTATTTGCCATTAGGCATATACTAAGTGTGTTACATGAATTAATTCAATCTTTGCAATAATTCCATTTTTTCTACTCAGGAAACAGAGATAACAAAGATTCCAGCATAAAAGGACTTCTGAAAAGGGTAGATCTTAGCCTCAATCTTATAGTATAGAAAAGTAAAATGAAGAAAAGGGCAGTTCAAGAAAATAGAAAAGCACAAATTAAATCATAAACTTGACAATGACCCAGGTAAAATGGAAACAAAAGTTTCAAATTGAAGAAATTAAGGCTGGATAAATAGGATGGAATTAGATGACAAGAGGACTTAACTGCCCAGCAAATAAATAAAAATTTTATAATATAGCAACAGCAGGGCACCACTAAATGTTCTTTATGTGCTAAAAATGCCTTTTTTGAAATAATTATCTGGTAACAATGCAGAATAAGTGAGAGAAAAACAAGGAGCAAGGAACTCTACATGCCAGCTCAATAAATTAGTGGTACCTAAGAGATCAGAGCTCATATTGAACCAATTCTGCCACCCTTTCACATCAATAAGCCCATCCATTCCACACAAGGAAGTGGTAAATATAATTGCAATATACCTAAATTATTTTTCAAATATACCTTTAATGAAGTTAAAATGTATACTGAAAACTATACATTAAGACATACTAGTTAGTTAATATAGAACTATTCTCACTATTCACTACTGTGCCAAAAGATATTGACTTAATTTAGCATGTGCATAAAATTTTATAATACAAGTATTTACTTCAATAAAAACAACATAAAAAATAAACAAATGTATAAAATAACTCAATACACAGCTTCCCTATATTGCTTTAGAATTACTACACTCTTCACCAAAAATCAACATATAATTTTTCAGAAACAGCTATTATATCAATTATATAAAACTTTAATGTTAAACTTTTACTCATAAACACATTAATAGTTTAGGTATTTATCACCAAAACGACAAATTCGATAATCCACATCAAACTTATAAGAAGAAACTATCTCAAACAACTTCCTTTGGTTGTAATGAAACAAACATCTTCCAAAATGAAGATATCTGAGAAAAAAACTTCAAGTTTGTGGAAACTAGCTTACTTACCAGTAACTTGAGTTATCCTATTGGGTCTTTTCCCTCACAGATCCACCTCTCTTGCCCTTCTGTCCAGCATCAGAATCTTCCTGATGGGCATCCACTGGAACTGAGGGGGCATGCAGTACAGACGTATATGTAAGAAAGTTGGGGGGAAGGGATTTGGGAGATGCTAGAGACATGCTTCAGTGCACTTGCTTACCTTCCTGAAATTGGAAATTTCAACGGTTCCTTGGTCCTCGAGGCATTCACAATAACTTCAAAGAATGTGGATCTGTGGAGATTACCCAATAGGAGAACTCCAGTTACTGGTAAGTGATCCAGCTTTTTCTTCTCTATTAGAATAAGAAGATTATTTAGTTTGAGATTATTATTACATGTAGAACTACAGGGGAAGGGTTGTAAATTCAGCAGATAACTATATATACATGCACCAAAATAATTACAGAAACAATCTGCTAGCTACAATGTCAATAGAAACTTTTAGCATTATCAGAAACACAAGGAAAAGAAAATGATTTGAATGGTTTCATTTTTAAATTTCCATGATAATGGCAGCTATATTTTAACATACAAAAATAAGAGCTGTAAGACTCTACTTCCTTTTCAATGAAACAACAATATCATTTTTTAATATTAGTACAAAGGTAATTAGTTGATCAAAATCTGCCATTTCTTAACTAGCCATTGTCATTACATTAACCAGATTTTGGTATAGAAGCCAGCACTACCCAATGGGTAAACAATCTGTAAGATTCAGAAAAAAACTATCAATACAATTCACATTTATCACTCAAAGTCTTTAATCACCTATAACAAACCAGCCACATGCACACATAAGAGTATGCCAGGCTAAGGATAAACAATAATACTGATTTTAATTTAAAAACTTGTTGTACAAAGGAGTATAATACAGTAATAACTTTGATAAATTGTTTTACTTTAAAAGTAATCATCGAAAAATGGAAATGTCATTAAAAAAAACTATTTCTAAACAAAAGAGAAAATACTAAAAACCTCAAAAGAATTTTATCTTCAAGCTCACATGGAGAAATTCTATTACCTTTAACTCAATATATATTTAATCAGGTACATATTCATTTTCGTTTGCTACAGCAGACGTCAAACACTAGATCCTACTAGAGATACAGAGCTGTCTCAATATTACCCTTTCCTTTAACATTACGCTGCTAAACAATCATCCCATACCTTTAAGAAGCTGATAGTTTCATGGCTCTTCTTTCTATGGAAACAAATTAAAGAAAGTACACTGCTTTTCCTTTAAGAGTTAATAAGGATAAAAGGACTGTAAAATCTTTGTTCAACAAAAATAAATTGAATATAAAATTCTAATGAAAATCTTGCATTTCAATCTTGTGAGATAATACTTCTATTTAGTGAAGGTTAGCAGCACATATGTCAAGATTTTTGCTTAATTCTTATTTAAGAAGCAAATTGCCTTGGGTAAATTATATCCATTTTTCTACAAATCTGAGTTTTAAAGTATAATAGCAAGAAATGCTTTAATGTTTTTAAATGATCTCTTCATTCAAACAGAAGCACTCCACAGACCTCTATTTCCAATTGTAATACAGAGATAAATGCCCAAAAAGGGTTATCTACAAAGATTTCTAATTAACTTTTATTTATTGAAGAATGAGAAAATATATGGCACAAAGGTCTTACATGTTTGTACAGATAAAATAGGAACAGGAGCAGTAATCAAAATATTTTACTCTAACACTAAACTAGTATAAAAGATTTAAGAACTAAATAATAATTTCCAATTTTAATTTATAGCAAATGCATTCTCCATTTAGACTCGGGTCTAATAAACTTAAATAGAATCAAATGCATTTTTAAAATAATTTAAAATATCTTCAAAATATTTTAGGTATCCAAAGGGTCAGAGACTAGCATTGAAAGCTATATTTTGTTGTTGTTTTATCATGCCATAAACTCAACTTAGATGGATTTTACCAGAAAAGTTTTAAAAAGAAATTCCAGTGATTGGGATACTCTACTCAAAAGTATCCTGTGCAAACCCTACTAATTATAATACCCATCCACAAAAAGGTGCTCCTTAGTAATCAAGAACAAAATAAGCATTTTACTAATGAAAACTTACTCAATAAAATCAAATTCAAATTATGAAAAGACCACCCAGAAGACAGAGAGGTGAAGGAAAGGAGTCTCGGCTGCCTGAAAAATTCCTGTGAGTAGAGCTGCAAAAGCAGCAGAGGGCGCCCTTCCCCCCACCTATGGAGCTAATAGCAGTGTGCAGACTGCAGTGGCTGTGGACTGCTGTGGCTGTGGACTGAAGGGGTTGCAGGGGTCCTCTTCCCCAAGCAAGGGGAGAGGAAGGGACACGGCTACAGCAAATTCAGATTTTGGCCAGCGAACTTGGTCTGCTGCATTTGAGGGGTTGCACACTTCCAGGCCAGGTGGGGCTGCAGGTCGATTTTCCTGAGAGCATGAAAAAGGAAAAATAATAATAAATAAATGAAAGAGGCAAGTAGGTACCTTTACTGCCACCCTCTCCAATGCCCTTGGAAACTGGCCCTGCACACCATTACTGGGTCCTTAGCCCTGGTTTGAGCAGTTAAACAGGGGCAATCCTAGATATCTAGAACAAGCTGAACCAAGAGTCAAAGAAGAGTGGTAGCAAACAGCTAGTTAACAGTAAATCCCTAGGCAAGAGAGAGAAACTGAACATCAAAGTAAACTCAGCATCAAAATCAGATGCCTGCACATCAGCAAGAAATTACAAGCCACACAAAGAAAAAGGAATATATGACCCAGGTAATACAATAGAGGGGGGCAGATGTAGCTCAAGTGGTTGTACAATGTCCCGGGTTAGATCCCGGTACCTCCTAAAAACAAAACAAACGAAAAAAACCAACAAATTCCTACAAATGCACAAACAGCCTACATTGACTTTACAAGAAATACAGGAACTCAACAAACCAATCAAAAGCAAAGAGAGCGAATCAGTCATCAAAAATCTTCCAACAAAGAACAGTCCAGGACCAGATGGCTTCACAGGCGAGTTCTACCAAACATTTCGAGAAGAATTAATACCAATCCTATTTAAACTCATCCAAAAAACTGAAGAGGAGGAAAAATTACCCAATACAATTTAGGAAGCCACCGAAGCCAGATAAAAAAACCACAAGAAAAAAAAATTACAAACCAATCTCTCTAATGAACATAAATGCAAAACTTCTCTACAAAATACTTGCAAATAGAATCCAACCACATGTAAAAACAATTGTACAACATGAACAAGTAGGTTTTAATTGTGGTATGCAAGGGTGTTGAATGGTCAACATAAGAAAATCAATTAACATAATACATTACACATTAATAAATCAAAAGGAAAAACTCACATGGTCATCTCAATTGATTCAGAAAAGGAATTTGACAAAATTCCTTTCTTGATAAAAATCCTTCAAAAGATAGGTATAGAAGGAAAGTTTCTCAACATAATAAAGGACATATATGAAAATCCCAGAGCCAACATCATACTCAATGGGGAGAGGTTGAATTCTTTCCCTCTAAGATCAGGAACAAGACAAAGATGCCACTGTCTCCACTGTTATTCAATATTGTGCTAGAAGTTCTAGCTAGAGCAATTAGGCAAGAGAAAGAAAGGCTTTCAAATAGGAAAAGAGTAAGTAAAACTCTCACTATTTGCAAATGAAATGATCCTATATTTAGAAAATCCAAAATATCTAAAACAAAGCTACCTGAGCTAATAAAATGAGTTCAGCAAAGTGGCAGGATACAAGATCAATACACAAAATCAATTAGCAATTCTATACAATAGTAATGAGCAAGCTGAGGAGAAAAATCAAGAAAAAATTTCCATTTACAATAGCAACAAAAAGACTCAAATAGCTAGGAATTAATTTAACCAGGAATGTAAAGATATGTATTCAGAAAACTACAAAACACTCCCAAAAGAAATCAAAGAACACCTAAACAAATGGAAGGACATTCCATGTTCATGCATTAGAAGACTAAACATCGTGAAGATGTCAACTCTACCCAAATTAATTTATTGATTCAATGCAATACCAATCAAAATACCAACAGCCTACTTTAAAGAAATAGAAAAGCCAACTACCAAATTTATTTGGAAGGGAAACAGGTCCCCAGTTGTCAAAAACATCCTAAAAAAGAAGAACAAAGTCAGAGGATTCATGCTACCTGACCTGGAAGTATATTATAAAGCTACGGTGGTCAAAACAGCACAGTATTGGCATAACGACATACACACTAATCAATGGAATCAAATTGAGAGTTCAGAAACAAACCTTCACACCTCTGTGGTCAACTGATTTTCGATAAACCTACCTAAATAGTGCTGGGAGAACTGGATATCCATAACCAAAAGAATGAAAGAGGACCCCTATCTAACCCCTATGTAAGAATCAACTCAAAATGGATCAAAGACCCAAACATAAAAGCCAGGACCATAAAAATCCTAGAAGATAACGTAGGAAAACATCTACAAGACCTTTAGTTAGTGGGGGTCTCTTAAACTTTACACCCGAAGCATGAGCAACCAAAGAAACAACAGATTAAGGGGACCTCCTCAAAAGTAAACACTTCTGCACCTCAAAAGACTTTGTGAAGAGAGTAAAAGGGCAGCCTACTCAACGGGAGAAAATATTTGGAAGTCAAACATACGGCAAGGTCTAATATCCATGATATTTAAAGAGATCCTACAACTCAACAATAAAAAGACAAATGACCCAATTAAAAAATGGGCAAAAGACCTGAATAGACATTTTTCAAAAGAAGAAATATAAATGGAGAAAAAACACATGAAAAAATGCTCATCATCACTAGCTATTAGGGAAATGCAAAGCAAAGCAAAGATATCATTTCTTACCTCCTAGAATGGCCACTATTGACAAAACAGAAATCTATAAGTGTTGGAGAGGATGTGGAGACATAGGAACACTTATTCACTGTGGAAAGGTAGAATGGTACAGCCACTGTGGAAGTCTGTTTAGCAGTTCCTAAGGAAGTTAGATACAGATCTACCATGTGACCTGGAAATACCGCTATTAGGTATATACCCAGAAGAACTGAGAGCAGTGACATGAACTAAATCTGCACACCGATATTCATAGAGACATTATTCAAAACTACCAAAGATGGAAACAACCCAGAAATCTTTCAACTGACAAATGGATAAACAAACTGTGGTATATATACACAATGGAATATTATTCAGCTGTAAGAAGAAATGAAGTCGTGAAGCATATAACAACATGATGAACCTGAAGGACATTCTGTTGAGTGAAGCAAGCCAGGCACAAAAGGACAAACATTGTATGACTTCGCTATTATGAACTAAATATAATGATCAAACTCATGGAGTTAATAGCTAGAATGTGAGTCACCAAAGAAAAGAATGTGGCTAGAGAATGGAAAGCTGAGGTTTAATCTGTGCAGAATTGGTAAAATGGGGGAATGGATGTAGTGGTTGAGTGCCTGCTTCCCATGTATAAGGTCCTGGATTCAATCCCTGTACCTCCTAAAAAAATAAAATTAAAATTAAAAAAGAATTGGTAAAAAGTTGTTTGTAAATATTTGGAAATGAATAGAAGTGGTGAAACACATCACAGGATTTATAATTAGTAGCACTATGGGTATGACAGTGATTTGTTTTTTGTTGATTTTTTTTGGAGTAATGAAAATGCTCTAACATTGAAGTGATGAATGCACAACTCAGTGATTACACCAAATGTACTTTAGATAAATTGTATGGTTTACAAACAAAAAAATAATAAGGTGGATTGGGGGAAGAACACACCAAATGTAAGATACAGACTATAGTTAATAGTAATACTTTGACAATGCTCTTTCATAATTTGTTACAAATGTTTTACACAACGATGCAAGATACTTGTGGTGGGTAGATGTATGGGAGCCCTGTATGATGTTATGCATGTTTGTTTTGTAAGTTCACAACTTCTACTATATACTTGTTTATGTATGTTCATGTATGAATGATATACTTCAAAAAGCTGTTTTTAAAATGAAAAAAAATTCAACCTAGACAAAGCAATTGTCTTAAGACAAGATTCAAAGCCTGAATTATACCAACCAAATTTACCAAACTGATTAATCAATCAGATATCACCACTGATGGCATTCCCTTCCCAGTATTAACATATCTGGACAGAGCCGAAGTATTGCATAATTTCAGGAGCTACCAGCCACACAAGTCTAAGTGTGTAGCAGCCCTGAAAATTGGATAATGTATCTATAAACTACTTTGAAAAATATTAGACGGTATTAAGATGTAGTTGATCTAGAGATGCAGAAGTCAATTTACTCCAACTCCAGAATAAAGTACCATTCTAGTAACCTCCAAAGAGCATCTCTTTCTCTCCCACTACTACTCTTGTACTATGCGAAAACACTGACCAATTGTCCAGTGTTGTAATCCTGTGCAGTTTTTCTTTTATATTATTTTGTGTTCTAGTCATTCTTCCTAAGGATATCATATTCACATTAATTGCTCTTCAGCAACACTTTGATCTTTCTAATTTGATCTGACATATACCTAGTCCCTTAATTAATGCATCACATTTATAAGCCATATCTTAGAATGGGATACTTCTGTAGACAGTTAATATCATCTACTCTTAAGTTTCTAGTTCAAGAAAAAATTTTCCTGATCCTAGCCCAGAATGTCAGAAGCATTATATGTAGTCTCTTACATACTAACCACAGTATCCAAGTTAATATACAAAACAAACAAACAAAAAAACAATACTCTCAAAGCCAACAATTATGCCAACACAATAAGGGAGCCATGACCTTTACCCTGTAATTATGTTTTTGTTCTCATCTTTGTTCTCAGCTTCTCTGACTATAATATTAAAATTAATCTGACCAGTTTCTAAAGTTCTGCATTAGTTTTCCAATCATGTGAATAATCATCTCTAAAATATATGCATTCATTTTCCATGTAACACCGATTTTATAAAACAATGACAAATTTTTCTAACATAATAAATTTCAATATAGTTTCAAGTCAACAGTGATAAAGTTACTATGACAGTCAAAGACTAGCTCTAAATGTCTCACTCTCCTTCCTGTAAGGGAAAGTTATTCCTTTTTTTTTTTTAAATTTCCAATGAGTGAATTTTAAATTGCAATTCTTCTATTACCTTTTGTAATATGTTTTATGTTAATCATCTTCCTTTAAAATAATTAATTTCACTATCACTTTAAAAATGTATTCATAGGGTAAACTTCCACCATGGCTTACCGTGGCCAGGGCCAAAAAGTGCAGAAGGTGATGGTGCAGCCCATCAACCTCATCTTCAGATATTTGCAAAATAGATCCCGGATTCAGGTGTGGCTCTATGAGCAAGTAAATATGCGGATAGAGGGGTGTATTATTGGTTTTGATGAGTACATGAACCTCGTATTAGATGATGCAGAAGAGATTCATTCTAAAACAAAGTCAAGAAAACAACTGGGTCGAATCATGCTAAAAGGAGATATTACTCTGCTACAAAGTGTTTCCAACTAGAAATGAAGTGACAAGTTATTGAGAAGTCAATACAGTTTTTTAGGTGTCCTTTGTTGGAAGTATAGATCTAAAACAATTGTTCATATTGTTTTTTATTACCCTTATCTTATTACCAGATCACAATAAATGCTGTGGGGTTGTTTTTATTTAAAAAAAAAAAAAATGTATTCATAGGCTTCCCCTTTGCACTTAGAATAAAATAAAAATGTATTTATAATTAAATGACTATAATGTGATGTGGTGTTTGCCTACTGCTCCAGCCTCATCTGAATTCTCTTACCTCATGCCTTAGTACACACTATACAGTCTTTGCTCAGTCTAAAACACACTCTTTCCTATTGAAAGGGCTTTGAGTTTGTTGTCAACAGGAACTCTTTCATGAACACCTTTTCATCCTTCAGTTTTCAGCTTCAGTGCCAGCTCCTCAGAGACATTTCCTCTGGCCACGTATTTCAAATAACTCTCATTATTATTCTTTATCACAATCTGTAATTATGTTATTATTCAGCACTCATAACACCTGAAGCTCTAAGCATCATAAATCCAGATAACTACCACTTTATAAAACAAATACAGTTTATCAAAAATGCTGTAATTTGCTTGGTTAGTTGATCAATAAAGAGCACTCTGATCGGTTCCTCCTAAAAACAGAAGATAGGGACTTCTTCTTAACTTTGCAATTTTCAAAGAGTCTTCAAAGTTATTGTACGTTTACTTGTCCCTTAAAAAAATTATTGAGACTGAGAGGGACCCCATGTTTTTTATTAATTCTATTAAATTCTATATCTACAATCAAGAACCACCTTTAGAAGTTCAAGCTTAATGATGATAGATATTATTAGATAATTATAGCACTATTCCTCAGGAAAGAAAGCTATTTGGTAACATAATTTTACTAATCTTCCTACCTACCAATATTAATCTTCTTCATTTAACCCACAGATAAAACTCAGAAATATTATAACTATCTTGAAATGCTTAGTGCAGGCACCACACAGGATTATTCTCTTGTTACAACTTAAAATATGAATTTTAATGTCACACTTGTTAAAACAAAAATTATATGGGACTTGAGGGAAAAAATAAGATTCTGTCTAATGAAAGTAAAGGCCATTTGACATGACTGACCGCACCCTCTCCTGTTTTTTGTGGGGATCGAACCCCAGTCCCTCCATATGGTAAACGGATGCCGAACCTCTTGAGCCACATTCGTTTCCCTCACCCTCTCCTTTTAGAAACATCTTCTTTCCTTTGTTTCTGCAAGATTATACTCTCCTGGGTTTCTTATTCCCTACTGTTTTGGGTTTTTTTCTTTTTCTCCTCCATTTCTTCCTTCTTTGTGGGATGCTCTTCTTCTAACAACACATAAAAATAGTGATATTTCTCAGGGTTCTGACTTAGGCTCTCTTTTCTCACACTATGCAATGAATTTCTCAGGGTTCTGGCTTAGGCTCTCTTTTCTCACACTATGCAATGAATTCTCTCCCTGATTTATCTTACCTACTCCCATGGCTTCAACTCAATCATGATTGACTACCAAATATGTACTTAAAGCTCTGCTCTTTTTCCTAGCTTTAGCCCCACATATCCAACAGGTACCTGAAATTCAGCAAATCTAAAAGTGAACTCTCACCTTTCCCCAAACCTGTACTTCTTCTGTTCGTGATCTCAGAGAGAAGTAACCACCATTCATACCCAGCTGCTTAATTAAGCCAGTATCCTGGATTCATCCTTGATTCTTCCCTCTCTACAAATCAACTTCTCACCACCCACAACCATATTCAATCAACCATGAAGTCCTATAAATTTTCTCCTAACAGTATTTAGGATCCATTCATTTCTCTCTCACACTGACATTACTCTTTTTCAGGCGACTACTATCTTTGGCCTATGCTGTTGCAATGGCTTCCACTAAGTCTCTCTGCCTTAGCTAAGATTCAACAAACAAGTAAACATGATCTAAGATGGAATAAAATGCTATCAACTGGTGTCAATCATGGCAAAGCAAAACATTTTAAATACTGCTGAAAAAGTAGAGCAGGCAAGTAACTTAGTCTGACTTAAACTCTCTTAGCAAGTAAAATGGGCATAATTAAACATACCCATCTAACTCATAGGTCACAAAATGAAATGAAATTATATAGAAGTTCTTTAAACAACAAGAAATGGAATACAGATTAAAGCAGCAGCAGAATTAAATGATAAAGAGCATTTGCAATTCAGCTAAACATTATCAGCACCTATGCAAGACACTGGAAATCATTACCCGTATTACAATTAATATTATTAACTAACATTTATTATACTTTCATTATGTGCCATACACTATGTCAAATTCTTTACATCATTTATTACATTTAATCCTTACCAGAAAGCCCTACAGTCATATGGCTATAAGTGGTATGATAGGGATTTAAACTAAAATGTGACTCCAAGATCAAAAGTCCTGCCTTCAAGGAGACTGAAGTCCAGTGAAGGAGAGAGAAACAAAAATGAAGTATTTTCAATATTCTATGTAAACATAATAAACACAACTTGCATAAAATGCTTTAAGAGTATTTGAAAGGGCATTTATTCTGGCCTATGGAAAGAAAATGCTTATTGAGAGAGATGATGCCTGAGCAATCATAAAGAACAAGAAAGAAACTGTGTATGAGAGTAGGGGTAGGGTGGAGGAAGGAGGAAGGAACATGGGGCAAAAGAAACAGCATTATATGCTCAATGGCCTGAAATAACCACATCCATGCTCTCTGACAATCCAAACCTTGAATACAGACCTACTATTTAACTATGGCAACAGGAAAATGATGCTTTTAACTGTTCAATTCTTAAGTCCATACACACTGCTTACTATCACACTATCAAAGTATTTCCTAGATATATATTTTTTACTGGTAAGTCCCAAATGTTTATGTGACAGTCCACATCAGGTTACTAAAGAAAAACAACAACATATACATAGAAAGAGAGAGAATAAAGAAAAAGAGAGAGAGCACACACACACACGCTCAGAAGTAATGGAAAGCTATTACTTTATCACCACCAGTGTATTTGTTTTAGCTATAACATTTTTTGAGGACTTACTATATGCCAGGCGCTGTGCCAAGTACATAATGAGGATTTAGCTTATGCAAATTTCACAACAACCCTATGAGGTGGTATTATCATCTCCATTTTACAAATGAAAAAACTGAGGCTTAGGGAAATTGATAACTTTCATAAGGTCACACAGAAAGCGGCCGAACCTGTATTTAAACCTAAGCATTCGTGCTCCAACGTCCAAGCTCTTAAACACTAAACTACATAACTGCAGGAACTCTTAAAAATTGAAGTTTTTTGCACTCCCGCCTTCTATAATCGTCCTGAATACACATAAAAATGAAAAACAAATATGTAGTTGTAAAAATAAAACTAGATATGCTTTCCTACACTAAAAATATTAATATACAATGAAATCCTATGTAAGTGGATGATGGCAAGATTACAATCAAAATGTAAATTATCAAGAAGTGTTACCCAAAAATGCCATGTAATAAGAGACACTGTTTATGAAAAATTGAGAGCAAGGGAATACTGACAATATTCTATATACACAGTGGAATAAGCCTTACCAAAAATTACATTTTGATCACATTATAAATTTAACATACTTTTATCGATAAATTGTACTGCTCATTACTTATCTTATAAATGATTATCTAGCTCTGAGGCTTATCAGACTTAGTCTTTGGAAAAAAGTAAGTGTCTAGGGAAGATGGGGGGGTAGGGGGGTGAGTATGAAGACAGAAATAATACAGGGAAGGAGAAAGATAGAAAAGGCCTCTCAAGAGAAGAAAGTTTCAAATTTCCCCACTACCATATAGAAATCATTATTAGCTCTTCCCTTTGAATTGTGAGGCTAAGAAATCCAAACACAACCCATTTACTGTGCTCAAACAGAAGAACTTGAGTGGTAGAAAGCTAAATGGGGTTGCTTTTTTCATAATTTTTTGGTAGCAAAATACCTTTATGAAACAAAAATTATGAAAAATTCCAATAAATATTATATGAAAGGACACAGATGATCTGGCTGAAGTGGAGTCAGAGAGCAGAGTCCCACCTGCTTGTTCCTATTGGCAGCCAGTGAGGCAGTGAGACTCAGGACTCCAGTCATCAATTCAAAACCTCTGGGTCTCTTCTGAGGGAAGGCCAGCTCTTTTCTATTTGTTACTTCAATCTAACTGACAAACCCATCTCCTCTTTATCCCCTATTTCCTGCAACTTGCTCCCTCACCGGAGGCTTCCGAAAGATAGCCCTGGATGAGTTGTATGGTTGAAGGAATACATGGCTGTGTATGGGTATCAGGGACAGAGGGCAAAGGTGTAATAACAGAATGCATTTTGGGACAGGAGAGTTCATTAAGCTCATTCAGAGAAGTGTCTAGTGAGATGGAAAGGGCACCAGAGATAGCGACGGAGATAGAGACACATGCCCACACATTCACACACCCACATGCCCATACACATTCATTTCTCTGCACACACACCAAAGGAGAAAAGGCCCTTTAGAAAAAGCAGCTCAAGTGGAAAGAACACCTTCAGAGCTTTGCCCACTTCATTATCTCATGAAAAACCTAAAGTCAGTATCAAACTTTAATGTGTATATGAATAACCTAAGGATCTTGTTAAAATACAGGCTCTAATTCAATAAGTCCCTGAGGGAGCCTGAAATCCTGCACTTCTAACAAGCTCCCACATGATGCCAATTCCACTGGTCTGTGGGCCACACTTTGGATAGCAAGGGCATCAGTATACATCAGTATTCTCCAAAGTGTTCTATATTAGACAACAAAGGTTCAACAAAGGACAACAACAACAAAGGACAACAACAAAGGTTCCCTAAAGAAAAGAACTACTCAATTAAATAAAGCTAAAACAAGCTGGAGGATATCTCAGAGCCTTATATTTATTAAACTCCAAAGGAAGGATATGATATACAGTATTTTCCAAACTTTCTTGACTCCCTTTATTTCCAGTGTTTGTGAAACATTCTTCAGCCAGAGAAGATCAAAGCAATGTAAGACTGGTCATGTGAAGTCAGAAATACCTTTAACTAAAAAGTGTCCTCTTTTTTTCCCATTATTCCAATGATACATCAAGTTCCACTTTTAAATGCAAATATCTATGCATAAAAGACTGAAAGGACACACAATATTTTAAAAGTAGCTATCTT
Organism: Cabassous unicinctus; assembly: GCA_029593785.1. Lineage (NCBI taxonomy): Eukaryota > Metazoa > Chordata > Mammalia > Cingulata > Chlamyphoridae > Cabassous > Cabassous unicinctus. Next base: position 27,573 of record JAQZBX010009536.1, on the reverse strand, counting down.
TGATTAGAAAGATGTTAGGATAATGGGCATTCCTATTTTCCTCCTCTTACTTCTTTAGGGTCTTCAATGAACATGTAATATTTTTACACAGAGTTACATTGTCTTAAGAAAAAAATAAAATAAAACTCTAGTTTCTATGCCCAGGTTATTTACAATCACAGTTGGAACAATTGCTTTACCCAGACTTACATGGAACATAATAGATTTTCTAGTAAAGGAAGAACCATTGGTAGAATGAATAAAACAGAGAATCAGAACACTTTAGAAGGTAGACAAGGACTGAATATTAGTGAGGAGATTTTGTGCTAGAGGAGACTAAAGAGTAACAGCAAAAAAGGATGGAAAGAAGAGGAAAGAACGATTTGCCTATTCTGCAAATGCCAAATAGTCCTAGGTCTAAATTCTCAGTAATTCTATAATTTTCCATAATAATATTACAGAATGGAATGAATACTGAATTTTTAAAATCAGATAATTATCAATCACAAATCATGTAACAAAAGGTGGAGTTTTATAAACTAGTACTGGTACTAGGAGAGTGAGGCCGTGCTGCCGCAATTACAAAAAATGCTGGAATAGTTTTATAAATGGGTAAGAGGTATTATTTGGAGGAATTGTGAGATGCTTGACAGAAAAGGCCTAAGTTGCTTTGAAGAAACTGTTGGTAGAAATACAGACCTTAAAGTTATTTCCGATGAGGCCTTAAGAAAGAAATGATGAAACTATTATTGGTAACTGGAGGAAAGGTGATCCTTGTTTTAAAGTTGCTTGGACATTTAGCTGGAGATTTCCAAAGTAAATGTGGAAAATGCAACCTGGCTTCTCCCTGCAACTTATAGCAAAATGCGAGAGGAAAGAGATGAGAACTAAACTGCTAGGCATAAAGAAACCAGAGACTGATTTGGGAAATTCTAAGCTTCCGGAAAACAGACCCCCAGAGGACAGTGCCCCATGTGAAGACTTAACTAAATTCGGAACTTGTAAGTCCGTATGGGAAATGCAGTTATCCAGGAAGGACTTGTGGAAAGTCTTACTGTCTGATGGCTTAGACCCCCATTTCCTGCATGCTAAACCAGCAAGCTTTGTGCAAGATCTGTATGAACGAAACCACAGTCAGCCTGGACTAAAAGGGACAGGGAGGGGAGATATTGGATGAAAAATGGCTTCAAGTGGAAGTTGAGGTCTGGAATTAAGGTATCTCATCATGCCAAGAGAGGGACCCCACCCATTTATGCAGAAAGGGTGAGTCTGCCCCAGTAGTTGAAGAGGGTAGATCTTCCAGCCCACTCTTCAGGGACAGTATGGCTGTCCCATGCTACAGAGAGGGTGGAGTGCATTCCCAGGTGGTTGCAGAGAGGTAGGTCACTACCCCACTGCTCTGAGGGGGTTGGGCCTGTTCCCCATAGATTAGGGAGAGTCAGGTCACCACCCCACTGTTCTAGGGAGAATGTTGCCACCACCTCACTGTACTAAGGGGGCTGAGACTGTCTCCTGGAGATAGGGGATATTGTGGCCATCACCCCAGTGTTCTTGGAGTGTGAGGTCTAGAGCTCAATCGCCACCCAGATGCCTGAAGAGGATGGAACCTTAAGTTATGGCCATTGGGCAAGACTGTGGACAGCGTGGGCCCCAACGAGGCCCTGAAGAGAAGGAATCTTCTTTCAAAGGACAACTCTCAGACTCTGAAATCTAATGGAGTATGCCCTGCAGGTTTTTGTAACTTTTGGGGACTGGCTGTTTCCCTCTCAATCTCTCCTTATGGTAATGAAATGTTTATCCCATGTCTGTCCCTCCTTTGTATACTGGAAGCACTTAACTTGTTTCCTAAGTTTCACAGGTCTACAGCCAGAGGGGAGCTTTGCCCCAAGACAAACTGCATCCCTATAACTGATTTATAAGAAATTTTATATTTAGCTTTGCTACTGAAATGATATAAAGATTTTAGGATATGGTGATGTAGTGAATGTATTTTGCATATGGAAAGATTGAGGGTGGAGAACAGCAGTTTGAAACTATTTTATGAATCCCAGAAAGATTGTATTTTTAAACTAATCTATTTCTGTGGGTGTGACATCCTTTGACTGCCTTAAATTCAGCTGAGAGTCCTCTGATTAGGTCACTTTAGGGCTTTTGATTTGACTCAGGTTGAGTCTCTGCCCCCCTGTTGGGTCTGATATAAATAGAGACACAGACATAAGAAAAGAAAGCTGCCATAATTGATCCTGTCATGTGAGAGAAAGGTTTTGCCCACAGCAGAGTTGCAAGGAGAGAAGCCCTCAAGAGGCTCAAAGATCTGAGTCCCAGGAAGCAATGAGCCATATGCCTGATAGCTTACAGCTGAACCTGGGAAGAAAGTGGAGATGCTGAGACTGAGAGAGAAGGCCAGGTAAGAGACAAGCCCTACGGCCTGGTTAGCTTTGGTGAGAAAGCACCTCTTACAGTGCCTTGCATTGGACTTTTCACAGCCTTGGAACTGTAATCTTTCACGCCAAATAAATCCTCTTTATAAAAGCTAACACATTTCTAATACTTTGCATCGGCAGCCGTTTGACAAACTAAAACTATATACTTATTACTTCAAATGACAATAAACTCATTACACAAGATAAATAACATATTTATGATAAAACTATTATTTTTCAAAACAAAAATAATATAGTGTGAAGACTATCTTTGTTTTATATTTTTGCAAATTTCTAACATCCCTTAATGGAAGATATCTGGATTCTCCTATCTGTTTTTGCATTAATTCTGCTGCAATATATTGTTCTGGTTCGAGAATATGAAGAAAATCTGAACTCCCACAGATACGCACTTGAAAAAGGGAGTATTTTAATAGTCTTTTCAGATAATTATGGATATTCTTCATTGATACTACATAAAAACAAAAGTAGTCATTTCTTAAAGGTTAGTTGCAATGTGGAATGTGAACCACATCAACGAACTTTGCATACTGTTTTCCCTTAAAATCCACTGGTCTAACTAGCACTTTGAATTAATTATCCATGAATGATTTAGTAACATCATGCATTGATGATTGGGAAAATACTGGTTCACTGAGTTGTGCAGACCTTCCAAATCTGCCTAACAATTAATGAATCAAAAACTCACATTCATTAGTATTACCACCAATTTCCTAAGAAAAGTTTTTAAAGTACTGGAAGCTCTCAAGCTCACTGTAGTAGTTAAAAGTTTTCTAACTTCTAATTTTCACTTGAAAGCTCAATTTTTACCATAAGCAACAAATACTATCAATTATTTGCCTTGAACTGACAGGTTCACTGTGTTTGCTTTCAAAAAAATATCTATTAAATACCCAAGTCTGGAAAACCAAAGTTTCTCAGTCATTCATTCAAGTTAAAATGTTTCAAGAAAAAAGCAGCTAGTTCTATTCACAACTCAGATAACTGCACAAGAGCTTTTCCCTGAATCCACTACTTTGGTATGCAGCAGAGGTGTGTTAGATGAATAGAAATATTCCTATTTCAACAGAAAGTCTACTAAGAGAGACTTAAGATTTAATAAAAATAAGTAATTTTCACTGCTTCATCAAGAATACTAAATGGAACTGGCATTGTTTTTAACTGCAAGGGCATGGTGGTGAAGAATACAATGAATAAAGCAACTTGGTGCTACTGCTTTGATTAATGTCAAGGTGCCAGCAGTTTTACCCACCATTGCTTCTGCACCATCAGTGCAAATGTCAACACTGTGAAAAACAGCAAATAACATCTTAGCAGTATTATGAAAATAGTTGAGACCACACAGATTCTCTTAAAGGGGTCTTAGGGACCCCCAGGGTTCCTCACACCACACTTTGAGAACCACTTCTGTAAACTATATCCAAACATGAATTACCTTCAAAATTTCTCTATAAAAATGAACTTGCAGGCATACTCTAACCCAAGAGGTAGGGAGAAGAAAAAACAAAACAATTAAACAAATAAGGAGTCCCTAAACAACAACTATGTGGTAGCTAAAGAGGCTCTTCAGATAAGTAGGGGAGGCTCAGGAATTCTGTATTTCTGAAAAAATGGACTAATTTAGGTAGTCTATTTTTTCTCCCATTCTCACATCTAGAGTCTAAGGGAATCAACTGTGTGCCAAACCACACATTAGAAGACAGAAAGCAATCATGACACAACAATAATACTGAAAAGATTTCATCAGATAATACTTGGTTTCTTTAAGGTTTCTTCAAAATGAGAACCCTATATAGTTTATTTCCATTTTGTAGCAGCTGAAATTATTCATTCTTTTTACCAATAGTTATATCCTAAACATAATACTAGTTCCATTATAAACTTAAAAAATTTTTAATGGTGAAATCTCACCTCTTTGGCTCACACACAAAGGAAAGATTTACTACTACTACCTCATCTATACAATTTGATACAGTTCAAAGTGTTTCTGATTTGACAACAAAACTCTAAAATTCTATATGAGAAACAAAGAAATATCTAGTTTGCTCACCACTGTACATCCAGTACCTAGCATAAAGTAAGATACTCAATAAACATCTGTTGAATGCTAAATGTTGAACAGGTTGAAATGAGATATGAACTCAGGTTCCCAGACTCCTAGTCCAAACCCTAGTGTTAATTCTACCATGTGAAACCTTTTTCATAGTTCTCTGAAATAACACTTATGAGGAACCTACACAAAAATTCACCCCCAGAAAACAGGTAAAAAGGAAATTATACTTGAAAGCCTAGTATGGACCAGGCATTTATTTTACAGGTTATTTTATTTAGACCACAGTTCAAAACCAAAACAAATAAGTTTATCACTTTCATTTCCAAATTTAAGCTCTCTGAGTTAAACAATGACATAATCTGCCTTTCATACACAAAGAACTCGCAGTAAGATACTAGCCTAAATCAATTGTCATACTTTTGATTACTATCCTAATTTTTTCTTTTTCTCTGATGATTCAGAATGGTTCTTAATTTCCTAATGTTTCTTAGGTTTATATTTGTGACAATGACTACCTTATAAGAAGATATAAAGATAAAAAGAGACTGTAGCCACTACAACAATCATTTATCACTACAGATTTTTCTTTTTTAAATTTTTTCAGTTTGACATTTATCAGCATTTCTCTCACAAAAGCACAACGTAGAAAACTTCAGGTACTTGAACTATCTAGTTATTGAGATTCTGGATCTATAAAAAGTTTAATAGATCAAACAAAAACTCATTAAGGCCAGCAAGCATAAAAACTGAAATCCAATCATAGAAACATAAATTTAAAGAGTACAGTTTATCAGTTAAGGAATTGAAACTACTTCAAATCACATTTTCTTTTGAAATACATGCTATGAATGTAACCTCATTTCATTCCATATAAACAGTTTTCTACAGAAAAACATGGCTGACCTATCAAGGATAAAGTCAAAGGAAAGGGTCTTCTGTTATAAAGGATCCGAACTAGACATTCTTAAAAACAAATGTCAAGACTTCAATGGGGGATGATGGATTCATCTTCTATGGCAGTTTTAAGAAAAGATTTTCAAATGTCTAGGATGGCTTAGACTTGGCCTCACTTTTTGACATGGAGACAGAATCAGTTCAAAGGTCAGTCTGACCCAAGGGATTCAAATCCTGTCTGTTGGTCACACAAGTCATTAGCAAACCGCATACTTCTGCACTGAAACCATCTATTCCTTGCTTTGGTACTCTGCAGCCTTTCCCTTCGAATTAACCTAACTACTAATTAACATGTCAGTTGTAGAGAATTATTTCTTCCAACTACTGCAACCTTTTGCTTCTCAACAGTATTCTGCAGTCCTTTAATTCTGTTTTTCTAATATCACCAGCAAGGAAAATATTTTGTGGTGCAATCAATATCTGTCCTGTTAACATTGCCCTGTTCTATTGTTCTATCCAAACATGGATTCCACTCTGAATTTCAGAAACAGCAGTAGGAAAATAACAGATAACAGAGAAATTAGAGCTCTTAGGTTTAAGTTAGGGCCAAAATCAAAAGAGAAGAGACAATTTAGAGAGAGGAAGGAAGAAGCTGAGAGGGTCGCAGTGTAGAACACTTACTTTGAGGAACAGAGTGTCCCTTAGACTTCTGGTGAGTTGCCCAGAGCCTCTTCAGTTTCAATCCAAATGACAATGCTTCTCTGAGTCCTCCACAAGTAATGTTTCGACCACTAAAAATTGGATCTACAAGAGCTCAGAAGTACTGGTAAAAAAATGTCAGGGGCCCCCATGTGGGCCTCAAGCCTCTTTTAAACTAGGCCCACTTCTCTGTCCTGGGCCAACTTCCCTGTGCACTAGATTCCTTCTTCTTCCAGGTGCCAGGTATTCAGCCTGTTTCTTCTCTTCTGAGCTGCCACCACCTACTCTATTTCTCAGGGTTCCTCTAACCCCAAGACTGGCTTTGGAGTAGGACACCAGCTTCCCCCCTTCCTTGCTGTCCCTGCAAATAAACATATAGGCTCTTCTAGTTTCAGTATTTTTCTAATGGCTAAAAGAAAATAGAGAGGAAACAACAAAAAGCAACAATATAGTACCAGAGATTAAGATTATAACTGTTTCCACTTTAAAATTCTTGCCTCCAAAAAACAAAGATTTTCTAAAAATTACTTACTGAACATTTAAAATAGTACAAAGTGCTAACATAGATATACAAATATAATCTAAGCTAAATCCAACCTTACATACCCATAAAGATATAAAGATACTCTACTTTTCAAAATACTTAAATCACGGGTCCAAAAGTGGTTACTACATTCATTTTAGCAAGTAGGTACTTTTTCTTCTTTTTGAATTTTCAGTGGTTTTATTCCCTTGAATTTAATAGATGTTTGAAAGTTTGCTTTATAAAGGATATTGTGAAAATGTTCAGTGTATTATATCCAATGTAAATGGAATTAATATGCTAAAAGCATATTATGATTTACAAAAAGGCAGGCATGCCAAAAACAGCTAACTTCACTGAGAATACCTTTAAAATTAAAATTTTTGCTAACAATTTGCCCCTAGGTTAAAAAAGGTTAATAAGATGCTATAAATGATGTTTAAAAATCGGGATATCTCATTTCTAACCCCTACTGAATATTTAAATCTAATGGTCAATTTTATTCAAGCCTTCTTTTTTACAGCAAAAGTATACCGTATTAGTATGTTTATACTTATTGTGATAAGTTAATTTCTAGCAGGTTATGAAATCAAAATACAAAAGTTATCTAAATATTAAGCTATAAATCAGGGGACTGAAATGAATTAAATCAAAGGCAATTTTCCTGTAAAAGCAAAGGAACTTTGTCACTAAGAGCTGGCAATCAAGAATGTCATAGGCTTTGAATGTCCTGGATGATTTCCTTTATCCACTTAATTTACTTTAAGTGGTTTTTTAAAAGACAAAATTATTATACTGTAAGCCCTCAATAAAATAAAGTTAAAACTGAAAATAGGCAGAGACCATTTTATCTCATTTTAAAGTCTAATAGAATGCTACTTAATCCAACTGAAGATATTCAGATACTTTCCGTAAAAATATGTTCCTACTGACTGGGCTCACCTCCAACTATTTATTTATAAAATAGTAGAGAATTGGAATAAAAACGAAACAAAACCTTGATCTGACCCTTCCAGGCATCCGTTTACAAAATAGAAATCTAATCTATTGCGTATTCTACAATCAGACACTTTTTTTTTTAAGGAACGAAATTAAACTACATCCTTTGCTCCTAAATTGGATTTCATGTTTTTTCCTTGATCCCCACACTAGCACAACAACGCAGCCAACATTATTATATCCGGGGGAAGGGAAGGGCATTACACCCAGCAATACGAATTAAATCGCAGTAGCTAACGTCTCCCTTCAATAATTTATTCTCTCTTGGCAGCAAAAAAAAAAAAAAAAAAAAAAAGGAAAGAAAAAAGAAAAGAAAAAAGAAAAAAAAAAACACGTTACAGGCTCTTCAATTACCCCACACCGCAAACCATGGCTCGGGTCGCGATCAATCTGACCCAATTCCGATCGCGGCCACCACCTCCGCCTCGCCTGCTCCCGCCGGAGTCAGCGAGCGTCCCGGGAGGGGGCGGCCGCCGCAGGCCGGCGCGGGCGGGCTGCACTCACCGGGTGGAGGTGCCCTTCCGCACATCGCACATCATGCACTTGAAGGCCTCGGCGCTGTTCCGGAAGGTGCAGACGCTGCAGTCCCAGTAACCCTCATCCGAGGACGGCTTCGGCTGCCGCTTCGGCCTGCAGGACACAACCCGGACACGACGCGGCGCGAGGTCACCAGCAGGCCGCGCCCGGCGCCGGGGCTCCGAGGCCGCCCCGCCCCCCGTCCCAATTCCGCGACCCCCGCCCCGCGGGCCCCCGCCGCGCTCCGGCTCGGAGGGGCAGGGGGCGGGGAGTCAGGAGCTGGGAAGGCGAGAGCGCGGCCACAGGGGACTGCCCCCGCGGCCGCCGCCATCGCGGCTCTATTGTGGGGTGGCCGGCGCCGGCCCCTCACGCGGCAGCGCTCGCGCGGCAGCGGCGCCGCCCCCGTCCTCGTCCCGGTGCCGGGACGGCGAGCGAGGCGGCCGCCCCAAGCCCGGCGCGAGGGCCGTGTCGCCCGCGCGGCGCGGGCCCTGTTACCTGGTGGGGCTCTTCTTGTCTCCCATGGCCTGGCTCTCTGGGCACGCCGAGGGTCGCCGCGGCGGGAGCGCTGTTTATCAATAAGGAGGCGAAGAAGCCGGGCGGAAGCGGGCGGGGGACGGAGGCGGAGGGGGCGGGGACGGCCGCGGAGCTCGGGAGCCGCCGCCGGAGCCCACGCAGCCCCCGGCTGTCGGGGAAACTCCGGCCCGCAAGCACGTGACGGGCGCGCGCCAACCAGCGGCCGCGCCCGAGACTTCAAACGCGGCCAGCGCGGCCCGGCGCCCGCGGCCAGCGCCTCCTCTCGGTGTCCCCCGCCCGAGCCCCTCAGACCGGGAAGCGGCACCCGGCGGCCGGAGGAGGTGCTCCGTCATCCCGCGCGCAGCTTGGTCCAGCTCGGGACCACGAGCGGCCTGCCGGGCGGTCCTTAGCTGCTCGACACCCCACCCCAGGACACCTTAGGGAAGGCGGGAACCGACCGTAAGCGCCGCTGCTAGGTGTCCTCAAGCTGGTTGAATCCGCACACAAATGCCCTAGGAAGTGAGGGTTGTCGCTGTTATTTTAGAGGAAACGAAACCGAGATTCAGGAGGGGTTTGGTGGCTTCCTCTAGATTACATAATTAGAAAATGGCAAAACCGAGAGTCTAACCCTGTTTTAATTCCAAATGCGCCCCTTTGGCCATCCAGACCTCTGCAGTAGGTGCTTTTTAAAGAAAACGAATGCTTAGAAACCCTTAAAAATATGTGTGTGTGTATATATATATATGTATGTGTATGTGTTTGCATATGCTCTAAAGCTGTTTGCTGCCTAAGAAAGGAACGCTTTCCTCCCAGGTCATTACCTCAAATACTGGCGGCCGCATCATCTTGGACTAGACTCTAGCAACAGCCACCTAACTAGTCGTCTTATAAGCTCCAGCCCCACCATGCCAATCTATTCAGTAAATCACAGTCAGATTAGTAATAAAATGCTATTAACATTATGCCACCACTCTGCAGGAAAAAAAACCTTACAGGTCCCAGACTCTTTAGCCAGGCCTTCAAAACCTTCCACACATTTCTCCTACCTCCCCATCCCACCCAGCCCCTTCAGAAAAGCTGTCTCATGGCAAACTGTACGTGATACTTATTCATTCCCTTCCCAAAAACCTTCCTTCATGCACCTGACTTACCGCTACATAAAATATTTCCCTTTTCTCTTTGACTGTACTATGTCTGCCCGTCTTCTAGGTTCACATCAAGTCTGAATTCCTATAAAATAATTTTATAGTTTTCCAACTATAAAATGGTCTTAATGTACCAAAAAAAAAAAAAAATCCGAACAAAAAATAAAAATAAAAAAATAGTGCAGAGTCCTGGGTTGTTCCCAGCCTGGTTCCCTGATCTGTAACTGACAGACCTTGGAAATCTTCCTTAAATTTCTGTAATTCTCAACTTCATCTGCAAAAATCTATATTTATGAAGTTGTTGTGGGATTAAGAATAAAACAACAACCATTTTTGAGCACCACGTGCCCGGCACTTTGCAAATCTTTTTACTCAAATACATACTTTAAAGAGCTCAAAGTACTATGCAAATGTTACTCTCACCACCTAGTTACATCCCTTCATTTTAAGGACAAGGAATTTAGGGCCTAGCTAAATGGCTTCTCTTTAATGAATAGACCAGAATTAGAGCTCAGTTATCCCATTAGTCTCCCACTAAGCCATGCTTTCTCATGAGCCATATCACTCCCATCTCCTGAGCTCATAGCCTCCTATGTTCTTTTTTGCAAGTGTCACTTCTCTCGACTCAGACTCTGATTCACAAACCCCAGAAAGGGTGAAGAATATGATTGAGGAAAGCATGGATCTAAGTTCTAGTCTTCAATCTCTCAGTAACGCAGCAGTAAACATAGTTAAATAACTTTTTTTTTCATCTGTGAAATAAAGGAGTTAAAACTATTATAACAACTAAGGTTCCTTCCATGCCTAAGACTGACTAGAACTGGTCTACTTCAACAACGATGGCAACGATGTATTTTTTAATCAAAAGAAAACCAAATCAAGCACTCTAAAAATCCCCAATGTTATAAATCACCATTTTACTAGAATATAAACTCCACCACTAGAAATTAAACTCCCCCTCTACATTGTAAAGTCAAGAAGGGCCCGTACATTAGTTGTCTTCATCACTGCATCTCCAGCTCTAGAACAGTTTGACACATAGTAGGCACTCAATAAATAGTCTGAGAATGAATAAATTCATCTGTGTCACAACTTTTGAATGAAGTGGTTTTTTTTCCTACTGGTCTTTAAGCATATTAGCCTGCAGTAGATGCTCAGTAAATGCTTACATTTACAGCAAACAGGCAAACTGAACTTTACAACTCTGCAAGGTAGTTCTTGTAGAAGAACCAGTATTTGGACCCAGTTTCTATGGAGCACAAAAGCAAATGCCTTGCACTCTACCAGCAGCTTCTTTTAAAAATCCCTTCCTATTCTAAGTTTACATGGAAGCACAAATACAAGGAGCTCCTCCTCCTACTTCACCACAAAAGTCACACCTTTTTCCTAAAATGGTTTTCCTACTATCTGGAAAAGTGGCTGGTGGAGAATAGGAAGATCCTTGTCACTAGAGTGATCCAGGTTCTTATCCATTCAGATGTCTCTTCAATGCAATAACAGAGTTCCAGCCTTTAGAAATGCAATCCCTCATTGTATTAGTCAGCCAAGGGGGTGCTGATGCAAAGTACTATAACTCTGCTGGTTTTTTAAAGGGTATTTATTTGGGGTAGAAGCTTATAATCTCAAGGCCCTAAAGAGTCCAACTCAAGGTATCATGAGAGGTATTTTCTCACCCAAAGTCATTTCCCACGTGTTGAAGCAAGATAGAGGGCAATCTCTGCTTGATGTCTCCTTCCTTCTTCCTCTTAAGGCTCCGTGGGCCCAGCTTCTTCTGATCTCAGCTGTAGGCTGGCGTAGGGCTCATCTCTCAGGCCTTTCTTTTTTTTTTTTTTTTCTCTCAGGCCTTTCTATATCAGTCTGTCACAGGGCTCATTTCTTTTCAGGCTTTCTCAGCTGCTTAGCTGCTCAGCTGCAAATTATCAGGCAAATGGCGCATCTCTCCCCGGGGCTCCAGGATCAAAACTGACAAAGTTCTCTCTCTCTTCTTGTGTCTTCTTGAGTGAGTGCCCGTTTATATCAGCCCACCAAGGGGGCGGGGACTTAACCTGAGTAATGCCTTACTGACATGATGGAATCAAAGGCCCTAAATTGATTTAATCAAGTAAACTTAAAACCTTTGAATTTAATACAATCAAAGGGTATCACACCCAGAGGAACAGACCAGTTTACAAACATAATCCTTCTCTTTTTGGGGCTTCATAAATAATCTCAAATTGCCACACTCATAAATTGGCATGAGCACTTGAACAATACATTTAATAATTTAACAGTAAAGTGCTCGTGTTACCTAACAAAATTTCTTTAAAATTTTAAAGTAACCATGAGATCATTGCTATAATAATATTCATTTCCATTCTAATATGCTTCCTAGAATGGGAGAGACTGGAGAAGTTTCTGAAACTGCATGGGATCACATGGGCAGGTACACAGTAATCTACTGTCTGTTGAGGTGAAAAAAAGATCAAGAACCTCTGTCTTAGATCACAAGAGACTGACTGCGGGATCCCAGCAAACCCAGGCTGTTCTGCTTAGCCCTGAGTTTATGTCCATGAGGCAAACACAACAACATTTTTTTTAAAGTATGCATTAAATATGTACATAGTTATTAGACAACAGGGGTTGTCTGAAATGGGGAGTGCTGACTCATTTGTCAACTGGAATTTGAGAGAAAATGGTATGACTAAGGAAGAACATGAACCACAAACCTTCCCTGAGAATAGAATGCAAAATGAAATAAATCAATAATAAGCTGCAATTGTAAAAACCACTCACATTTTAAAAGGTCGATTTGTTTGGGTTTTGTTTATTTGCTGGTAATTTGATTTGCAAAATGAAAATACCTTTACTGATTTTGCTGGTTACAAAAGTTATATGTTACCAGCATGAAAACTTCACCAAAGACTCTGTGTGTGTGTGTTTGTGTGTGTGTGTCAGACTGACTTTTTATTAGTGTCTTGTAGAGCAGTTTTAGGTATTTACAGAGAAATTGCACAGAATACAGAGTTCCAATATACCCTCTTCCCCCACCACAACACAGTTTCTCCTATTATTAACATTGCATTAGCATGATGCATTTGTTAAAACAGATGAATGAACATTGACACATTATTATTATTAACTAAAACCCATAGTTCCCTCTTTGTTGTACATTTCTATGGATTTTGACAAGTGCATAATGTTATTTATCCACCATTACGGTATCAAACAGAATAGCTTCACTGCCCCCAAAATACCCTGTGCTCCACCTATTCATCCCTCACCCTACTTCCTGAGCCCTGGGCATCCACTGCTGTTTTTATTGTCCTATAATTTTGTCTTTTTCAGAATATTACATAGGTGAAATCATATAGTATGTAGCCTTTCCGACTGACTTCTTTCACCTAGCAATATGCATTTCTTTTCATGGCTTAATAGCCCTTTTTAAAAAACCACTGAATGATACTCCATTGAAAGGATATATTACACTTTATTTATCCATTCACCTATTGAAAAATATCTTGGTTGCTTCCAACTTTTGGAAATTATGAATAAAGATGCTATAAACATTCATGTGCATGGTTTTGTGTGGACCTAAGTTTTCAACTCATTTGGATAAATACCTAGGAGCACAATTGCTAGATCACATGGTAAGCCTATGTTTAACTTCATTAGAAACTGCCAAACTGACTTCCAAAGAGGCTCTACCATTTTGTATTCCCACCAGCAATGAGAGTTCCTGTTGCTTCATACCCTCATCAGCATTTGGTGGTGTCTGCATCTTGGATTTTAGCCATTCTAATAGGCAAGTAGCGGTATCTCATAGTTGTTTTAATTTGCAATTCCCTAACAACATTCAATGTTGAACATCTTTCCACATGCTTATTTTGCTATTTGTATATCTTCTTTGATAACGTGTCTGTTAAGATCTTTTGCCTATTTTATGACTGGATTGTTTGTTTTCTTATTGTTGCATTTTAAGAGTTCTTTGTATATTTTGGATACAAGTCTTTTATCAGATATGTCTTTTGCAAATATTTTCTTCCAGTCTGTGGTTTGTCTTCATTAAAGCAGAACTTTTCAAATTTTAATGAAGTCCAACTTATTAATTTTTTCTTTCATGGGCCTTGCTTTTGGAGTTGTATCTAAAAAGTCATTGCCAAACTTCAGGTCGCCTAGATTTTCTCTTATGTTATCTTCCAGATGTTTTATAGTTTTGCATTTTACAGTTAGGTCTATAATCCATTTTGACTTGATTTTTGTGAGAGATATAAGTTCTGTGTCTAGACTCATTTTTTTCCTTTTTTGCATGTGTTTGTCCAGTAGTTCCAGCATCATTTGTTGAAAAGACTATCCTTTTTCCATTGAAATGCCTGTGCTCTCTTGTCAAAGATCAGTTGACAATATTTGTGGCAGTCTATTTCTGGGCTCTCTATTCTGTTCTATTAATCTAATTGTCTTTTCTTTCATCAATACCATACTGTCTTGATCACTGGAGATTTATAGTAAATTTTGAAGTCAGGTAGAGTCAGTCCTCTGACTTGGTTCTTCAGTATTGTGTTGGATATTCTGAATCTTTCACCTTTCCATATAAACTTTAGAATCATTTTGTCAATATCCACAAAATATTGTGCTGGGATTTTTATTGGGATTGCATTGAATCTGTAGACCAAGTTTGGAAGAATTGGCATCTTAATAATATTGAGTCTTCATATTTATGAACATGGACTATTTCTCCATTTATTTAGATCATCTCTAATTTCTTTCATCAGAGTTTTGTCATTTTCCTCATATAGTTCTTGTACATATTTTGTTAGATTAAAACCTGCATATTTGGGTTTTTTGGTGATAAAGCAAGTTGTGTTGTGTTTTTTTATTTCAAATTCTAATTGTTCATTGCTGGTATATAGGAAAGCAATTAATGTTTGTATATTAATATTGTATCCTGCAACTTTGCTAAAATTACTTATTAATTCCAGGAGGGTTTTTTGGTAGATTCTTTGAGATTTTCTATATACCAATCATATCATCTCTGAACAAAGACAATTTTATTTCTTCCTTCCCAGTCTATATACATTTTTTCCCTTTTCTTGTCTTTTGGCCTAGTTAAGACTTGCAGTATGATGTTAAATAGGCCTGCTGAGAGAGGATATCCTTGTGTTGTTCCCATATTAAGGGGGAAAACACCTGGTTTCTCACCATTAAATAAGATGTTCTTTGTCAAGTTGGGGAAGTTCCCCTCTATTCCTACTTTGCTGAGGCCTTTTTTTTTTTAAACATGAATGAGCATTTGATTTTACCACGTTTCTGCATCTAAGGATATTAGCATATAATTGTTCTACTTTAGACTGTTGATGTGATGGATTCCATTAACTGATTTTTTTAATGTTTAACCAATGTACCTGGAAGAAATCACACTTGGTTATGGTGTATAATTCTTTTTATACATTGTTGGATTCAATTGGTTAAAAATTTGTTGAGGATTTTCAAACCTATGTTCATGAGAGATATTGATCCGTAATTTTCCTTTCTTTTGTTGTCTTTGATTTTGGTTCATTTTTAAAATTAACATATCCAGTACATTCTTGTAACATTACTGGTACAGGCTCACAGTCCTCATCTGAAACTCCTAGGACCAGATATGTTGAATATGAATATTTGGAGAATTTTGAAAGGCACCTGATACAAATATTACATATTGCCTAATACCCTAAGCGGGTTTTGAAGTAGTGCCCTGTAATCAAATGAATTAATATTCCTGTGGCAAAACATGTGAATACTCATACTAAAGTTGAAAAACTAAAGTCTATCAATTACCTCACATCAGTTTCACTCAGGTTTTACTGCCAAGTGAGTAAAGGGCAGGTAAAATAAGAAAAATATTTCAATTTTCAGTGCTTTTTGGATTACAGCACTGGACAAAAGAAGCTGGGTCTAAAAGAATTTTGAGGAAGAATTAAAATTAAAAAGATTAACACTCTGACATAGTAATTCCGCTTTCAGGGACTCTTCCTAAGGAAACAACCTGAAGTACATAAAAAGCTTTTGCACAGAAACAGCCATTGCAGTTATTTTAATAAACATTGGAAATAATCTGAGTGCCAATCAAGAAAGAATAGTTTTAAAAAATCATGATCTAACCAAAAGACTGGATATTGAGCAAAAAAAATTTTGTTGAAGAATTTATAACAAGAAGCAATGCTTATGTGGTAATGTTAAGTGAAAATTTTGGAATATAAAATTGAATATACAGGGGAGCAGATGTGGTTCAAGCGGTTGAGCTCCCGCCTCCCACATGGGAGGTCCTGGGTTCAGGTCCCAGTGCCTCCTGAAGAAAACAAAAACAAACAACAAGCAAAACAAATGAAAAATCCAACTCAGGGAAACCAATGTGGCTCAGTGGTTGAGCATCGGCTTCCCACATACAAGGACCCAGGTTCAGTTCCCAGTACCTCAAAAAAAATTTTTTTTTGAATATACAATATAGATTAGACTATGTTTTTTTTAAAGCATAGAAAAAAAAGATCAGAAAGAAACACTTCAAAATATTAATGGTAGTTTGCCAGTCTCTCAATTTCGCTTGAGCACAATATAGCCCTTTTTCTACAGGCCTTTTGTTCTCTCTTTACTCAACAACTCTCTTGCTTCCTTTACTCGAACACTTTCTAACACTTCTCTATTTCATCCCATGTTCTGGCCCTAATTAATGGCACCACCCATCAGGGCTCCATTCTTCCTGAATTTCCTCCAAACTAGCCCAGAACCAGCTTCAGCATAGCCTCTCATTTCTACACATTGGCTCTCCTCCACTTCCCCAAATCCAAGAAGTAGGGTGACAGGGACACAAGATGCATTAACCAGGGAGTTGGGAGACCTTCATTCAAGACTGCAACCACCAGTTCTGGTATCTGTGTTAGAGTCATGTAAAGCTCTTTCTATAAGTGTTGGGAAAACCACAAATTGAATTCAGCTTTTGCTACAGAAAGGAAACACTCTTTTCTGCTGAGATGATATTCAAGGGAGCAGGAAGCAGACTGGAAGTCAACAAAAAGCCAAGCAGAAGCAGATGGAAAAGAAGCAAGTCTCTTCTTCCTCTACCAGACTCTCTGTCTCCTCTTTGCACTCCCTATTGGCAGAGCCAACTGAAGACAGCTGACAAAGCAGAAATGTGGTTCTAGAGTATGGCAGAGTCCCAGCTCCAGCATCATAAAGTAGCGTATGGAAGGGTGGGTTGATACTGAGAGGCTAAACCTAATAAATGACACAGTGAACCCTTTGAGTACTCAAAATCTGCACACAACATTCTACACATATTTGAACTTCCATACAAAGCAAAACCTATCTATCTGTAGCAGTATGGTATTATTGATGAATTCCAAAAAGAAATATTGGATTATGTTTGTAAACTGGTCTTTTTCTCTGGGCATATTAGAGTGTATTGGATTCAGAGGTTTTAATTTTACTTGATTAAATAATGATTAAGGCTTTGATTGGGCCACATCAGTAGGACATTGCATCCCCAACCCCTTGGTGGGTGGGGACTCACAGAGGAACCACTGGGCAGAGAAGGGAAGTTGGAGTTTTGATGCTGAGTTTTGAGCTGGAGCCCAGGAAGCAAACACACAGGAGAAGAACACAGAGGAATAGAGACGGCTCTTAGACACGGTGGAAGTCCCAGGGAGAGAGACACAGCCATTCACCTGATAGTCTACAGCTGGCCTTGTGGAGAGAGCACAGCAGCTGAGCCCAGAGAGAAACAAAGCCCTGGGAAGAAAGGAACCCAAGAAGCCTGAACTCTTTGCAGGCTTTGGCAGCCATCTTGCCCCAACATGTGGCAATAGACTTTGGTGAGGGAAGTAATTTATGCTTTATGGCCTGGTAATTGTAAGCTTCTACCCCAAAGAAATACCTTTTATAAAAACCAACCGATTTCTGGTATTTTGCATCAGCACCCCTTTGGCTGACTAATACACTATCTTTCCTCCTAGATACAATTGTCCTTTGTAAAAACAAATACAATCTCACTTACTTCCCAAACAGAGAGGATGCAATATCCCAACAGTAATTATCTCCACCTCTGGGAGGCAATCATACCATCCATCTCTGTACTCTTTTAGTTACTCCTTAAATTAAGTCACAGTCTGCTGATTTTCTGTTGCCTAAAGACTAAATTGTAAAGTTAATCCTAAACAAAATTGCATTAAATAATAAGAGAAAGAGAAAGCATAAAATAGTTAATATTACAAATATACACACACACATGCAAACAATCAATGAATAAAATATGTGTAGCTGCCACAGTCTTTATTGCTGTTAACTGATCATGCAGCAATAGTTGATATTTATAACTTTTTTCCACTAGCCATTCCATCTTTCCTTTTCCCTCAGTCAAGACCTTTCAGCTAGGCAGACTTCTTTATTTGGTAGGGTGACCCAAACCCTTATTCCTGAAGAGTTTGAATCATTAGTGGGCCTGCCTGGATTTGGCTGCTGAAGTTTCCATTTTTCCATTAACTTTTAATATTGGACATTGAAATACTAAGAGGTACTCTCAAAAATATCCTGGGTTGCGGGCATAGTCCTTTCTATCTTCACAGAGTATTAACATCCCGATTGTCCCTTGGTAATCAGGATCAATCTCTCCATCAAAGAGAGCATCTCCCTTATGTACTTGGTGGCTCAATGCATGAGGAGAACTAAATATCCAAAGGGGTAGTCTCATCTTCCAGTTCAGTACAATTGTTTTAGTTTGCCACAGGCTGCCCATACCACATACCAAAATTGGGTTGGCTTTTATAATGGGAATTTATTAGGATAAAATCTTACAGTTTCAAGACTGTGAAAATATCCATTGCAATCATAAAGAGATGCTGTCGCACCAAGTTGTAGCTGTGGGCGATCAAGCACATGGTGGCATCATCTAAATAAGCTTTCTGTTGGAACTCAGCTGTGGGTAATCGAGCATATGGCTCCTCTCTTCCCTCTCTTCCTTTCTTCAACTTCAGCTGCATTACTGATTCCAGCTTTCGGCCTCTCTTTCTGTCTTTCTGTGGCTGTAGGTGATCCTGGAATCCTCTCTCAAGTGGCAGGGCAGGAAAATGGCAGTTCTCTTTATGTTTCCCTGCATGTTTCTCCCATTTATAAAGGGCCCCAGCATGAGAGCTGAGACCCACCCTGGGTCATGCCACACTGAAGAACTCCAGACAAATGCCCCCAACTGAATTCAACCCAATTAAACGGTCCCACAATCTAATCAAAGGTCCTTAACTGAAACAAGCTAATCAAAAGTGATCTAATCAAAAGGTCCCTTAACTAGATCAAACCAAAAGATCCCACCACATACAGTAGGTTTACAGGCCAGGGATGGGTTCACTTAAGAATGGGTTCCCTTGGTGAAGTTGGAGTGAACTGATAACTTTGATTTAATTTGAAATGCTTAAAGAAGTTAGATGGATTGATGGGTGAATAGATGGATAGATAACTGATTAACAAAGTACAAAATTGGTAGAACATGTTATCATAAAACTCTTTCATGTTTGCTGTGTTAGAAATTTTTCATAATAAGATATTAGTGAAACGTTACAGATTCATTTCTTTTTGTTTATGAATATTGATGTAAATAATCTAAATAAACATTAGCATATATCACACAGTTATATATTAAAAGAAAAAAAAAAAAGAATGTGTTCCCCTTTTCATTCACAACTTGACAAACTGTTTGGCACAAGAGGCCTGGCTTTCAGCTTATCTAGACTTTCAATGTGCCTTCTTCACTAAGCTTAGTCATTTCTAGCTTTTGATTTAAGACACTGTGCTGGTTTGAGTTTTTTGTGGACCCCAGAAAATTAAGTTCTTAAGCTAATCCATTCCTGTGGGTGTGGGACCCTTCGACTGGATTGGATCCAGTTGGGGGGACTTTGATTGGGTTACTTCAGGAGGCATGACGCAGGGTGGGTCTTGATCCTCTTGTTGGAGTCTTATATAAACAGAGGACTGAAAGTAGAGACACACAGAGAAAATAGCGGAGATGGAGAGAAGGAACCCAGGAGCTCAGAGAGGAACCCGGGAGAGAGGAAGCCACAAATGGAGCAGCCAGAAGCTGAAGTAAGGAGACCCAGAAAAGAAACAGGTGCTTCCATGTGCCTTACCATGTAGAAGGAGTCCTGGATTGCCAGCAGCCATCCTTCGGTGAGACAGCATCTCTGATGATGCCTTGATTTGGACACTTTCACAGCCTCAGAACTGTAAGATTTTAACCTAATAAATTCCTAGAAAATAAACAAACAAAAGATAACCTAATAAATTCCTATTATAAAAGCCAACCCATTTCTGGTATATTGCATTGGCAGCCTTTAGAAACTAAAACAGACATGAAACTCTTCCTTTCACTTGAACACTTAGAGGCCATTGCAGGGTTATTAATTGGCCTGATTTCAATTTGTTGTGACTCAGGGAATGGGGAGACCTAAGGAGAGGGAGAGAGATGGGAACGGTTGGTTGGTGGAGTACTCAAAAGATACAAAACATTTATTGATTAAGTTCACTGTCTTTAATGGGTGTGATTCATGGGGCCTAAACAATTAAATAGTAACATCAAAGATCACTGATCACAAATCACCAGAACAGATATAATAATAATGAAAAAATTTGAAATATTGCAAGATACCAAAATGTGACACTGAGCAAGAAGTGATCACATGCTGTTGGAAAAATCGCATTGATAGACTACTCAATGCAGGGCTGCCACAAACCTTCAATTTATAAAAATAACTGCAATATCTCTGAAGCCCAATAAAATGAGGTATGCCTGTAATGGTGAGAAAAGCCACTCTTACTTTCATTTATTGATTCCTGTATTTATTCTGGTTATAGGGAACATCACACCACATATTGGTTTCTAATTCAACACATTTATTGTATCTTGTAAGATAGGATCCTATTCTTTCAGGATGTTGTCTGCCAACTGAGTTTTCAAGAAGCCATCCCATTGTTCTATTAGGCCATATGCTTCTGGGAATTCTATGAGCATGAGCTCACTGCAGCATTTCTTTTGCTGTGAAATCAGTTCCTTTATAAGAAGATATGTTGTGCAGAATACATGAAAATAAGGCATTTTATGACTCCACAGATGGTGGTACCAGCAGAAGCATTATAGGAAAGGAAGGCAAGTTCATATCCAGAATATGTATCTATTCCGGTGAAAAAATTTCTTTCCCCTTCCATGAGGGATGTGATCCAATATAATCAACTTGCCTCCAGGTGGCTGGCTTGTCCCTCTGGGAATGGTGCCAAATCCATGCCTAGTGTTGATCTGTGCTGTTGGCAAGTTAGGCACTTGGCAGTAGCAGTAGCCATCAGCCTCAGTAAGAAGTTTACATGGCTAAGCCCATGCAAAGCCTCAATTCCAGACAACATGGACATTTTGTACATTAGTCCATTGAGTAAGCACTAGAGTGGCTGGGGAAAGTGGCTGACTGCCATCCAGAGAATGGATTATTTTTCCCAAGCGATTACTGAAAGCCTTCTCTTCAGACGATGTCCTTTCATGACATTTGCATGAAACACAAATACCTTCACATTCTGTGTCCATTTTGAGAGGTCCATCCACATACTTCTTCCTCAGACCTTCATGTACCAGTCTTTCAATTGTGTCTTCTTTGAGTCTGTATTAGTCAGCCAAAGGGGTGCTAATGCAAAATACCAGGAATTGGTTGGTCTTTATAAAGGGTATTTATTTAGGGTAGAAGTCCACAGTTATTAGGCCATAAAGCATAAGTTTCTTCTCTCACCAAAGTCCATTGCCATGTGTTGGAGCAAGAAAGCTGCCAGCGTTTGCCATGGTTTGGGCTTCTTGGGTTCCTCTCTTCCCGGGGCTGCGTTTCTCTCTGGGCTTAGCTCCTTTGTTTCCTCCACAAAGTCAGCTGTAGTCTATGAGGTTCTCTAGGCTTTGCTTCTCTCCACAAGGCCAGCTGTAGACTATCAGGGGAATGACTTGTCTCTATCCCAGGGCCTTCTCTTCTTCCTCATGACCAAGCTCTCTTACTTCCCAGGGCTCCAGCTCAAGACATCAACATCAAAACTGTTCCAAACTGCTCTTTGCCATGTCTTTTATATTTTATTCCCCACCCCTTGATGGGTGGGGTTCAACGCCCTACTGACGTGGCCCAGTTAATGCCCTAATCATAACTTAATCATGCCCAGATTAGCAGACCAGTTTACAAGCATAATCCAATATCTATTTTTGGAATTCATAATTACATCAAACTGCCAAACTTTAACAGAGTCCCTGATCATTCAACCAAAGCATTAGTAACTGTCCATGATTTAGTGGAGATCCATACTTTGGGCCATCTCTCATACCAGAAAAGTGGCCAATCAAATATGATGCTTTAATTTATACCTATTAGGAAGATTTTCCTCCACCACTGCCCTTCAGGGTCACTTTTCAGTGGGACTGTAATGATGCAACCAGCATATTGTGGTTTGTGCCAGCATATTGTGCAGAACTGTTTGTAAACCAGGCCTTGTTTTATTCCTCCTCCATCAGCTGGTTTTAAGGAACTCCTTGTAAGGCCATAGATATAGATTAAGGGAGAGAAAGAGTCAGTGTTGAAAGAATCTAAGCCATCTGCTCATGTAATTTACTTAGGTCTTCCATTTTTTGCTCAAGTCTAATATCTTATATACTATTTCCACTTGATGGTAGATTGCTGTCATGCACATCCATCCTTAAGACGTGGTGATCCACATAGCACCCAGTTCATAAAGGGAAGATCAGCTCACATGGTTACTTGATAGCCCATGGTTAGGCATTCAGTCTTTACCAGAGCCAAGCAGCAAGCCAGTTGCTTTTTCTTCAAAGGGAGAATAATTATCTGCATTAGAGTGCAGGGCAGAGGTTTTCTCCCAAACCCTAGAGCTCTGCACTGTGATTTTCCTTTGGTGTAAAGGCAGTATTCTCACTTTAACATGGAATGAATATTTTAATATACAGCTATTTGAATATTAAATATCACCACTCTCACAGATAATTTTTATTTTCTTGTTAAAATTTTTGTCCAAAGTATATTCTTCGATTATTTGGTCTTCTACAATATTTTATTTAATAAATATTATTATTTTATGTTAATTTTTCCTTCTTTTTCCTATTATGTTTTTACTCATATGTTTCTCCTTTGTTTTCTACAGATATTACATTTTCAATTGATCTTTCCAAGTTTTCCTCTATTCCTTTTTTTACTTTCTTTTTTTCCCTCTATTCTTTTAATTTTCTATTTGACACACTCTCTTCTCCCTAGGTTCTTTATTCTTCAGTCTCACCTCTACTCATCTCTATATTTTCTTATCAATTTTATTTAATTTCTATTGGTTGTTATTAGTGTCATTTTAAATGTTTTAACATGTACTCCTAGGATAGGACTCTCTTATTTATTCTTGTAGTGCTAATAAGATTCCAATGGAAAGGATGCCAATGGAAAACCTTATACAGTATATGTGAATATTTAATATAATAGGGTTGGATTTGTTGTTGAGAAGGCCAAAGTTATAAATCTGATATTCTAAAAATCAAAGAGGATCCCCAAATAAAAAGCCTTTGTTCTCTTTAGTCATACTGCATCACTAACTCTTAGTGTCCTTGCAAATCTACATCTTTAGATATTAAAGGAGTCCAAGGAAATTCCATGTGCACATCCCATGGCTAAGTAGGTTAGTGCTGTGTATTTATTATAAAACACAGCATGTTAACAAACTCCACAGTTATTAAAATTTCATCCCCAATCATCTATTAAGTAATTTTTATAAGCTTCCAGTACAAAATGTAAATATTGTAAACTTAGAACCCCTACTAAGTGAAATATAATTTAAACATTCTTATATGTTTGACCCAGAAATGTCTACTATAATATATTTGAAAAATTTATAAGTATCTAAATCTTTCTGCCAATAGCACAGACACAGCTGTAAATAACAAATTTCTCAGTAGTGAAAATAACGTTTCACTGAGACATAATCTTGGAGGGAGATGTTTAAGGAGAAATTTCAATTCATTTTTATATGTCTTCATAGGAAAATGATTAAACTATCATCAGTTTTGCAGTAATATAAGTAAGATTCCAACAAGGATTTCCACAGTAAACACACATTACCATTTAAATAATTCTTTTCATTGGTATATTAACTTCTAGAATTACATTTTATCATAGTAATATACTTTAATGTATTTTACATGTTATATATTAATTGAGTGGCATGCAGGGTTGAGTCCCTGCCCCCTTGGTGGGCTATATAAATGGACACTCAATCAAGAACACAGTAGATAGATACACAGTATTAGATACATAGAGAAGATACACAGAGGATCCTGCAGCCCTGGGAAGACAGATAAGTCTGATAGTTCACAGCTGACCTTGCAAAGAGACCAGAGCAGCTGAGCCCAGAAAAAAATGAACCCCAGAGGAATAGAGATGAGCCCTACGCCAGCTTACAGCTGAGATTGGAAGAAGCTGAGACCATGGAGCCGTAAGAGGAAAGAGGAAGGCTGAACCCTTGCAGACATCGCCCACCATCTTGCTTCAACACATGGCAACAGACTTTGGTGAGGAAATACCTCTGATGGTATCTTCAGTTGGACTCTTTAGGGCCTTGTAATTGTAAGATTTTACCCCAAATAAATACACTTTATAAAAGCCAACAGATTTCTGGTACCTTGCATGAGCACCGCTTTGGCTGACTAATTCATACATAAAGCACTGTATTTGGTACTCAGTAAGTTCTATACAAACGTTTTCTTTTACCAGAAGTCCTCACTCTTAGTGCCTGCAAGGCTTGAAAACAGTTGTTGCCTATTACTATTATTATTATTATTATTATTATTATTATTTTGGCCTGAGTCTTAAAAGCCCAAATAGCTCAGTGAGATTATTAGGTAGCCCATCCTTTCCCTACCCCCTGAATACTTCAGTGGAATGACGAGGCCAACCACCAGGATTCCTTCTGTCCAGGCTTCCCTGTCCCCTTCCAGGCTACTGGAAGTTTACAGATAAAAAGAACAATTATAATTATTTATATTTTTAATTAAAACAGGGAGAGAGGGGTAGAATCAGCTGAAGGTTGTAACATATTTGAGTTGACTCTGAATTCTCCTACTCTGGAATGATATATTTTTTAACCTAACTAGTTTTTTTGTATCTAAATATTTATCTTAGTATTTATCTAAGTATTTACCACTTAGCTTCTCTGGCCCTCTATTTTCTCACTTGTGAAATGAATGGATTGTGCTAAAAAAAATAAAAATCTCATGTGCCTTCTAGGTATAAAACTCTAAAATTCTAGCATTCTATTCACATAATACATGGTATTTGGGTGTGGTGTGGCCTGAAGAGAGAGAAATGGAATCTTAATTGCTACTTGAATCAAGGCCATAGCTCAAATACCACTCTTGGTGACAGCTGCCTAAATGGGAGGTCTCTACAAATCCTATTTCTTGTTATTATGAAGAAAAAGGACTAAAATAAATGTAATGTTTGTAATGATATGTATTTCTATGACTAAATTGATAGAAAAATCCTGAACTCTGAAATAACAGAATTTTACAGGGTTGAAAGTTTCTGAAATCCTTACAAACTTAAGAATAAATTTTAAATTTAAATAAGGAAATTAATGCCTACAAAAGTTCTTTGCACAGTTAATACATTGCACAAATGCAACATGTGATTATTTATAAAATAAATCTGGGCTGAACTTGTTGTAACAGAAGAGCTTTGTAATAATAATTTGTGGAGCTAGAAACCTCTGGTAATACAGCAAGCACATAGAAGTCCTTGATTCTAAACTGGACATCAAAGCATTTCTCGCTGATAAGATGTCTTAGTAAGATTATGTGTATATGAAGACATGCCAGTTATTAGTAGGATAAGCAGCTTTACTTTGATTGTTTTGAGTTTTCACATTTGCTTTTTAGCAACTCTGCCAGAGGCACATACTTGAGGTTTTTTTTTTCCCATGGATAAATTTCTATAATGTTTTTAATAGCAAGGCATTTTTTCATTGCCTTTTTACTTTTATCAGATACCCAAATGACTACTCCGTTGGCAAGGTTTTAAATCTATTATTATGGTTCCTAGTACTTCATGTAGTAGTTAATTCTAGTATATTCTTTAAAATATACCTTGGGTTTATCTTTGTGTTTACATAGTGATCCATTTACCAACCTATATTTGAAAGTTAATTTTTGGTGCAAAATGGTGCAAATCCACATTGCCATACCTGGCATAATGTTTGTAACATTATCACACCTTTTCATATACTCTGCAGAGCAGTTTTGAAACGTTTCTTAATCATATGTTTGTTTTTTTACTAATCACCATGATAGGTCTCCAGGACTATTATCAACTAGGCTCTTTATTATCATATATTTGTGGTTATTTTTTAAACTTATTTTTTCAGTTTACACACAGAAAAACTCTCTCTTCAGTGAGTTTTGACTAATGCATACAGTCCTGTAACCACCACCACAATCAAGATGTAGAATAGTTCCATCACTCCTAAAAAATTCTCTTGTGTTGCTCCTTTGTAGTCAACCCTTCACTCAACCTCTAACCCCTGACAGCTACTGATTTGTTGGCTACTCCTGTGGTTGCCTTTTCCAGAATGTCATATAAATGGAATCGTACAGATTGTGGCCTTATGAGCCTGGCGTCTTTCATTTAGCCTAATGCATTTGAGATTCATCGATGCTATTCCTGGTATCAATAGTTAGTTCCTTTATGCATTTAAGTAGTATTCCATTACATTTATGTACCAGAGTTTGTTTATCTGTTCCCCAGCTGAAGGACATCTGGGTGGTTTCCAGTTTGGAGCAATTATGAATAAAGCTTCTATAAGCATTTGCATGTGAGTGTTTAAGTGAATATACCTTTTCATTTCTCTTGGGTAAATACCTAAGAGTGGGATTGTTGGGTCATAGAGTCATTTATATTTAAATTTACAAGAAACTGTCAAACTTTTTTCCAAAGTGCCTGTAACATTTTGCATTCTCATCAGTCATGTGTGAGAGTTCTTGTTGCTACAAATACTCAGTACTTGGCATTGTCAGGTTTTTTTTGTTTTGTTTTGTTTTTGCTTCTCTTCTTTTATTAGTATGTAGTGGCACCTCGTGGTTTCAATTTCCATTTCCTTTCAAATGAACAATAATGAACATTTTTTCATGGGCTTATTACCTTTTTGTATATCTTTGGTGAAGTGTCTCTTCAACTCTTTTGCTCATTTAAAAAAATTGTTTTTCTTATTATTGAATTTTAACAGCTCATTTTATATTCTGCTTATCCTTTTTCAGACATAATTTGCAAATACTTTCTCCCAGTCTGTTACTTGTCTTTTCATTTTCTTTTTTTAAAAATCTTTTTAAATTTTTTAATTTTTTAAAGATTTATTATTTATTTACCCCCCTCCCCCCTGTTGTTTGTGCTCACTGTTTGCTCTCTGTGTCTATTTGCTGTGTGCTCTCTGTGTCTGCTTATCTTCTCTTTAGAAGGCACCAGTAACTGAACATGGGACCTCCCATGTGGGAGAGAGACACTCAATCGCTTGAGTCACCTCAGCTCCCTGCTTTATTGTGTTTCCTCTTTGTGTTTCTGTCCCGACCCGCAGGACAAATCAACTGAGACTCCGAGTTACCCAGCGAAGGAATGAGGCATAGACACGTGTAAGAAAATGGCTGTGCACTTTATTCTACTAACATAGCTCTTCCGTTGCTCTGCCGCGAGGGTTACAATCAGCTCTTTTATAAGCAGGGAAAGGGGAAGTGCATTAAGGCTTAGGTGTCGATACATG
>JAQZBX010009535.1:0-45247 GCA_029593785.1 Cabassous unicinctus | reverse complement strand
TCTTTATCACCAGCTTTCCAGTTGTATGTCTTGTGCTTTAAGACAAGCTCTCCAATTCCTAGCTGAGTTGTTGAATATCAAACCACAATCTGCTCTGAGAGAAATTGATTCAGTTCTAAAATTTCTGTCTGAGTGCACGAATACCAGCTGTGCAACTTCCTCTCTGTTGCTTAAAGACCAGCTCTCCAGGTGGTTGACATGTGCTTGAAGACCAGCTCCCCATCTGCCTAGCAGAGTGCCTGAAGAAGAGCTCTCTTGCTGCCTAGCTGAATGTGACAAGAAAAGATTTCTAGCAACTGAGTGCCAGAAGACCAGCTATCTAGCAGTGTATTGAGTGCTTGAAAATCAGTTCTCCACATTCCTGGCTGAGTGCTTGCAGTCCATCTCAACAGCTGATTGTCAGAATGCATGTGGAAGATTCCTCCAGCAGCCTGCATGAGTGCCTGTAGACCAGTAGTCAAACTGCCTGGCTGAGTGCCCAAAGAACATCTCTCCAGCTACCTAACTGAATGCCAGAATACCAGTACCCCAGAGACCTGGCAGGGTTTCAGCAGTAGCTCTCCAGGGGCCTGATTGAGTGCTTGAAAACCAGCTTTCCTGTTGGCTGTCATGTGCTTTAAGACAAGCTCTCCATCTTTTTGAACTACCTGGCTGAGTGTCAGAAGACTACCATACATCGACCTATCTGAGTGCCTGTAGAACAACTCTTCAGCTGCCTTAATGAATGCCAGAAGTCCAGTCTCCATCTGCCTGTCTGAACTCTTGAAGACCAGAACTCCAACTGGTTGGTGAATGCTTGAAAATCAGCTCTCCAGCTGCCTGGCTGAGTGTTAGCAGACCAGCTCACCAGCTGAGTACTTGAGTACTCACTGAGTACTCGAGACAGCTTTTCAACTTCCTGGCTGAGTGCTTGCAGTCCTGCTTTCCAGCTGCCTAGATTTTGCCTGAAGACCAGTTGTCCAACAGCCTGTTTGAGGACCTGAAGAACACCTCTCAGGCTGCCCAATTGAATGCCAGAAGGCCAGCTGTCTAGCTGCCTGAATGACTGCTGCAGACCAGCTGGGCATCTAACTGACTTGGTTCTTGAAGAACAGCTCTACAGCAGCCTGTCTGAGTTCTTAAGGACCTGATTTCCAACTGCCTGTCTGATTGTTTAAAGACCAGCTCTCCTGTTGTCTGGCAAGGGCTTGAAGTCCAGTCTGCATCTGGCTGTCTGAGTGCTTGAACATAAGCACAGCAGCTGCTTGGCATGTACTTGTTGACCAGCTCATCAGCTATTTGGTTAAGTGCTTAAAGATCAACTCCCCAACTCCCTTGAAAATGAGCTCACCGGCTGCCAGCCTTCTTGGTTAAGACAACCTCTCCAGGCGCCTGGCAAGTCTTCAAGACCAGCTATGCAGCTGGCTGGAAAGTCTTCAAGACCAGCAGTCCAGCATTCTATTGAAAGTTTGACACCAGCTCTCCTGCTACCTGCCTGAGTACATAGGACCAGCTTTCCTATGGCCTGTCTGAATGGTTAAAGATCAAATCTGCTGCTGGCTGGAAAGTGCTTGAATTCCACCTATGAATCTTCCTGCCTGATTGCTTGAAGCCCAGCTCTCAAACTTACTGTCTGAATAGTTGACCACCAAACCACCAGCTGTTCAAGAGAGCATGATTCAACTCTAAACTGCCTCTCTGAGTGCTGATGACAAGTATTCCAACTTCCTTTCTCAGTACTTGAAGACTAGCTCTCTAGCTGCCTGGAAGAGTGTGTGAAGTAGAGCTCTCCAGCACCTGGGTGAGTGCTAGAAAAGCAGCTCTACAGCACCCTATTGAGTGCCTGAAGAACATCTCTCTAGTCACCTGGCAAAATGCCAGAAGACCAGCTCTCCAGGTGCCTCTCTGAGTGCTTCAGGACCAGATTTCCAACTACCAGTCTGACTGTTTGAAAATCAGCTTTCTGTCTGTCTGGCAAGTGCTTGAAGTCCAGTTTTCATGTAACTTTCTGAGTGCTTAAAGACTGGGACTCTAGCTGGCTGGTGTGTGCTTGAAAATCAGCTCTCCATCTTCCTGGCTGAGTGTTAGCAGACCAGCTGTCCAGCTGACTGGCAGAGTGCATGTAGAAGAGCTCTCTATATGCCTGGGTGTGCACCTGAAGACTAGCTGTTGAACTGCCTGGCTGAGTGCTTGAAAAACACCTCTACAGTTGCCTACCAGAATGCCAGAAGATCAGCTCTCTAGCTGACTGATTGAGTACTTTAAAACCAGTTGAGCATCTACCAGAATGTGTTCTTAATATCCATCTCTCCAACTGTCTGAGTGCTTGAGGACCAGCTTTTACTACCTATCTGATTGTTTAAATACTTGCTCTCCTACTGTCTGGCAACAGCTTGAAATCCAGGCTCCACCTGACTGAGCACTTGAAGATGAACACTGCCCCTGCCTGGTGTGTGCTTGAAGACCATCTCTCCAGGTGCCTGTCTGAGGGCTTGAGGATCAACTTTCTAACTGCTTATGTGATTATTTGAAAGCCAGCTATCATTCTGGCTGATGAATTTTTGAAGTCCAGCAACCTTCTGCCTGCCTGAGCTTGAAGACAATCTCCCCAGCTGCCTGGCAGAGTGTGTGAAGAAGAACTCTCCAGCTGCTTGCCTATGTGCCTGAGACCAGTTTTCAAAATGCCCAGCTGAGTGCCAGAATCCCAACTCTCCAGTGGCCTAGCAATTGACTGAAGGACAGATCTCCAGCTGCCTTGCTGAATGTCAGAAGACCAGATCTCCAGAGACCTGGCTGAGTACCTGAAGACCAGCTCTGAAGGTGGTGGTGTGTGTTTTAAGACTAGCTCTCCAGCTTCCTGGCTGAGTGGTTGAATACCAACTCATGAGCTGTCTCAAGACAGCTTGATTCACCTCTCAATTTCCTGTTTGAGTGCATGAAGAACAGCTCACCAACTTCTTCTCTTGGTGCTTGAAGATCAATTCTCCAGCTAGCCATGGTGTGCATGAAGATCAGAACCTCAGATGCCTAGTAGAGTGTATGAAGAACAGCTCTCCTACTGCCTGGGTGAATGCCAGAACAAAGATGTCTAGCGACTGGGTAAATGCCAGAAGACCAGCTCTCCAGCAATCTGATCGAGTACTTGAAGATCAGCTCTCAAACTCCATGTTTGAGTGTGTGAGGACCAGCTTTCCAACTGCATGTCTGATTGAAGACAAGCTCTCCTGCTGGAAGGCATGTAAATGAAGTCCAGTCTCCATCTGTTTGTCTGAATGGTGAAGACAAGATCACCGGCTCTCTAAATGAGTACATCAAGTCCTCCATTTTCCTGGCTGAGTGCTAGAGAACCAGATAATCAACTCCATGTCTAATTTTTTGAAGACTAGCTCTCCTATTGTCTGGCAAGTGCTTGAAGTCCAGACTTCATCTGACTTTCTGAGAGTTAGAAGATGAAGAATCTAGATACCTGTCATGGGTCTGAAAATCAGCTCTCCAACTGCCTGTCTTCTGCCTGAAGACAAACTCTACAGGTACCTGGCTAGTCTTGATGACCAGCACTCTAGCTGGCTGGTGAGAGTTTGAACATCAGCTCTTCTGCTACCTTTCTGAGTACATAGGATCATCTTTCCTATAGTGTCTCTGAGTAGCTAGAGACCAACTCTGTTGCTGGCTGGAGAGTGCTTGAATTCCACCTATCCATCTTCCTGCCTGAGTGCTTGAAGACCAGCTTTCCAGCTTCGTATATAAGTGATGAACACAAAACTGCCAGCTTGCTCAAGGGAGCATGATTCATCTAAAGTGCCTGCCTCTCTGAGTGCTTGATGTACATACAGTCTTCCAACTTCCTGTCTCAGTGTTTGAACACAAGCTCTCTACCTCCATGGAAGAGTGAAGCAGAGCTCTCCTTCTTCCTGGGTGCATGCCAGAAAAACAGCTCTACAGCACCCTAGCTGAATGCCTGTTGAACACCTTTACAGCTACCTACCTGAATGTCAGAAGATCAGCTCTCTAGCTGCCTGATTGAGGGTTTGAAGACCAGATAAGCATCTACCAGTCTCAGTTCTTAATATCTAGCTCTCCATCTACCTGAGTATTTGAGGACCAGTTTTCCAACTACCTGTCTGATTGTTTAAAAACCTGCTCTCCTACTGTCTGGCAAAGGCTTGAAGTCCAGGCTAAATCTGACAATCTGAGCACTTGAGACGAGCATTGCAGCTTGAAGACAAATTCGCCAGCTGCCTGGCTGAGTGCTTGAGAACCAGCTCTCAAGTTCTCATGCTGAGTACTTCAGTCAGATCTCCAGTTGCCTAGCTTATTGGATGAAGACCAGATCTCTAGCTGCCTGTCTTAGTGCTTGAAGACCACATCTCCAAGTTCCTGGCAAATCTTGCAGGGAATCTCACAAGTTGGCTGGCAAGTGTTGGAAGAAAGCAATCCAGCTGACTGAGGAGAGTTTGAACAATAGCTTTCTTGCTGCTGTCTGAGTGCTGAGGATAAGCTTTCAAAGTGTTAATCTTACTGGTTGAAAACCAGCTCTCTAGCTCACTGATGAATGTTTGAAGACTAGCCTTTGAGCTGGCTGGTGAGAGTTTGAACTCCAGCTCTCCTGCTATCTGTCGGTTTGTTTCAAGACCAGCTCTCCAGCTTTCTGTTTGAGTGCCTACAACCCAGTTCTTGAACAGCTTGGCTGATTGCCAGAAGACCAAGTCTCCAGATGCATACATGAATGCCTGATGTATTCTTCCCAGCTTCCTGGTTGATTCCAGAAGACCAGCTCTCCAGATACCTGTCTGTATGCTTGAGACCATCTCTCCAGGTACCTATCTGAGTGCTTGATGACCAACTTTATAACTGCCTGTCTTATTGTTTGAAGACAAGCTATCCTTCTGCCTGGTGAACCTTTTTAGTCTATCTCTCCATCTCCCTGTCTGAGTGCTTGAAAGTCAGCTGGCGTGTGTTTTACAAAGAGCTCTCCAGCTGCATAGCTAATTGCCTGAAGAAAATTTCTGAACTACATGGCCGAGTTCTGGAGTTTTGCTTTTGAGCTGCTTGGCTGAATGCCAGAAGACAAACTCTACAGTAAGAGGGCTGAGTTTGAGAATACCTGCTCTCAGATGCCTGAATGAGTGCTTGTAGACAAGCCCCCCAGCTGCCTTACAGAGTGTATGAAGAAGAGCTCTCCAGCTGACTGCCTGTGTGCCCTAAGACCAGTTGTCGAACTTCCTGGCTGAGTGACAGAATCCCAGCTCTTGAGCAGCCAAACAAGTGTCTGAAGGACAGATTTCCAGATGCCTGGCTGAATATCAGAAGACCAGATCTCCAGAGACCTGGCTTAGAGCAAGAAGACCAGCTCTGCAGGTGGTGGAGTGTACTTTAAGTCTAGCTCTCCAGTTTCCGTGCTATGTGGTTGAAGACCAACTCACCAGCTGTCACCATAAAACTTGATTTAACTCTCAACTTCCTATCTGAGAGCATGAAGAACAGCTCAGCAAATTCATTTCTTGGTGCTTGAAGACCAGTTCTCCAGCTGGTAGTCATGTGCATGAAGATCAGCTCCCAAGCAGCCTCGCAGGGTGCATGAAGAACAGCTCTCCCACTGCTTGCCTGAATGCCAGAAGAAAAGATGTCTAGTAACTGGGTGAGTGCCAGAAGACCAGCTCTAGAGGAGTCTGTCTGAGTGCTTGAGAAGAACAGCTCTCAATCTGCCTGTCTGAGTTCTACAAGATGAGCTCTCCATGAGCTCATGGAGATGAGCTGAGTGTGTGAGGACCAGCTTTCAAACTGCATGTCTGCCTGAAGACTAGCTCTCCTGCTGTCAGGCATTTGTGTGAAGTCCAGTCTCCATCTGTTTGTATGAGAGTTTCAAGATTAGACCACCAGCTCTCTGAGTACTTCATTAAGGTCTCCATTTTCCTGGATGAGTGTTTGAAGACCAGCATTTCAATTCCACATCTGATTATTCGAAGACCAGCTCTTCTATTGTCTGGCAAGTGCTTGAAGTTCAGGCTTCATCTGGTTTTCTGAGTGTTTGAAGGTGAAGAATCCAGCTACCTGTTCTGTGCTTGAAAATCAGCTCTTAAGCTGCCTGTCTGAGTACTTACAGTCCACTTCATAGCCGACTGGCAGAGTGCGTACGGAAGTGCTCAACAGGGCCTGTACATGTTTCTAAGACCCGTTGTTGAATTGCCTGGCTGAGTGCCAGAAGAACACCTATCCAGCTGCCTACCTGAGTGCCAGTAGACTAGTCCCTTAGCTACCTGTCTGAATGCTTGATGATCAACTATCTAACTGCCGGCCTGATTGTTTAAAGACCAGCTATTCTGTTAACTGGCAAGGGTGAGAAATCCAGGCTTCATCTGACTTCCTGAGAACTTGAAGTCCAACATTGCAGCTGCTTGGTGTATGCTTGAGGACAAGCTGCAGTTATTTGGATACGTGCTTGAAGACCAACTCCCCAGCTCCCTCACAAATGCATGAAGAAGGGAACCAGCTGCCTGGCCGAGTGATGAAAATCAGCTCACCAGCTGCTAGTCTTCTTGCTTGAAGACAACATCTCCAGGTGCCTAGCAAGTCTTGAAGAGCAGCTATACAGCTGGCTAGCAAGCCATGAAGACTAGCACTCCAGCTGGCTGGTGAGAGTTGAACACCAGCTCTCCTGTTACCTGTCTGAGTGCATATGAACAGCTTTCCTACAGCCTGTCTGATTGAAGATGAATTCTGCTGCTGGTTGGTGAGTGCTTGAATTCCACCTATTTGTTGTCTGCCTGAGTTCTTGAAGTCCAGGTCTCCAGCTGGATGGCATGTGCTTTGAAAAGATCTCACTGGTTTCTTCTCTGAGTGGTTGAACACCAAACAGCCAGCTCACTAGAGAGAGCTTGATTCAACTTTAAACTTCCTCTCTGAGTGCCTGAAGACCACCTCTCCATAGGCCAATTTGAGTGCTTGAAGACCATCATTCTAGCTGCCTGGCAGCACTTGATGACCAGCTCTCCAGTGGCTCATAAGTGTTTGAAGACCAAATCTCTTGATGGCTGGGTGATTGTTTGAACCAGTTCTCCAGCTGGCTTGCTGATTCTGTGGAAGTCAGATCTACTGCTGACTGGTGAATGCTTGAATTCCACCTCTTCATCAGTCTGCCTGCGTGCTTGAACACCAGCTCTCAAACTGGTTGGTGTATGCTTGAAGACCAGCTCTCCAGCTTCCTATGTGAGTGCATGAAGACAGCTCGCTGGCTGTCTCAGTGAGTACTTGAGTCAGCTCTCCAGATTCCTGGCTGAGTGCTTGCAATCCTGCTCTCCTGCTCCCTGGAAGAATGCATGTTAGAGCTCTCCAACTGCATGGCTGTATGCCTGAAGACCATTTCTCTAACTGCCTAGCTAGTGCCTGAAGAACAACTCTCCAGCTGACTGGCTGAAATCCACAAAACCAGCAGTCCAGTGGCCAGGCTGAATGCCAGAAGAGCAGCTCTCAAGGTGCTTGTTTGTGTTCTTTATCACCAGCTCTCCAGGTGGCTGCCAGGTGCTTTAAGACAAGCTCTCTACTTTCTGGCTGAGTTCTTGAAGATCAAACCACCATCTTCTTTTTGTGAAATTGATTCAGTTCTAAACTTCCTGTCTGAGTGCATGAAGACCAGCTCTCCAACATCCTCTCTGTTTGCTTATAGACCAGCTCTCCAGCTCACTTGCATGTGCTTGAAGACCAGCTCCCCATATGACTTGCAGGCTGCCTGAAGAACAGTTCTCTTGCTGCCTAGCAGAATGTGAGAAGAAAAGATTTCTTGTGACTGGCTGAATCCAGAAGACCACCTCCCAGCAGCCTGATTACATGCTTGAAAATCAGTTGTCCGGCTGCTTGACTGAGTGTTTGTTGTCCAGCTTGCCAGCTCACTGGCAGAATGCATATGGAAGAGCTCTTCAGCTGTCTAGATGAGTGCCTGAAGACCAGTAGTCAAACTGCATGGCTGAATGCCTGAAGAACATCTCTCCAACTTCCTAACTGAATGCCAGAAAACCAGTGCTCAAGTGACCTGGCTGTGTGCTGGGAGACCAGCTCTTCAGGGGACTGATTGAGTGCCTAAAGAACACCTCTCCAGCTGCCTGGGTGAATGCCAGAAATCCAGTCCCCATCTGCTTGTCTGAGGTCTTGAAGACCAGAGCTCCAGCTGGCTGGTGAGGGTTTGCAAATCAACTCTCCTGCTGCCTGGCTGAGTGTTCGCAGACCAGCTCACCAGCTGTCTTGCTGAATACCTGAGACAACTCTCCAGCTTCCTGGCTGAGTGCTTGTGGTCCAGCTCGCCAGCTGCCTGTGCTTGAAGTGCATCTAGATGAGCTCTCCAGCTGTCTGGATGTGTGCCTCAAGACCAGTTGTTGAACACCTGGCTGAATGCCTGAAGAACACCTCTCAGGCTGCCCACTTGAATGCCAGAAGTCTAGCTTTCTAGCAGCCTGATTGAGTGTTGAAGACCAACTGAGGATCTATCAGAATCAGTTCTTGAAGAACAGTTCTACAGCAGCCTCAGTTCTTGAGGACCAGTTTTTCAACTGCCTATCTGATTGTTTACAGCAGGTCTCTCCTGTTGTCTGGCAATGGCTTGAAGTCCAGGCTGCATTTGACTGTCTGAGTACTTGAAGATCAGCAGTTGCCTGGCATGTGCTTGGAGACCAACTCCCCAGCTCCCTTGCAAATGTGTTAAGAAGACCTCTCCAGCTAACTGGTGGAATGCATGACGACCTGTTTTCCTACTGCATTGCTGAGTGCCGGAAGACCAGTTCTGTAGCGAATGAGATGAGTCCCTGGAGAACAGCTCTCCAGCTGCCTGGCTGAATTGGTGAAAACCAGCTCTCCAGCTGCCTGTCTTCTTACCTGAAGACAACTTCTCCATGTGCCTGGCATGTATTGAAAACCAGCACTCCAGCTGGCTGCTGAGAGTTTGAACAACTGCTCTCATACTACCTGTCTGAGTAAATAAGACCAGATTTCCAACTGCCAGTCTGACTGTTTGAAGACCAGCTCTCCTACTGTCTGGAAGTGCTTGAAGTCCAGGCTCTATCTGACTTTCTGAGTTCTTAAAGACTGGGACTCCAGCCAGCTTGTGTGTGCTTGAAAATCAGCTCTTCAGCTGCCTGACTGAGTTAGCAAACCAGCTCTCCAGCTGACTGGCTAAAGACATGTAGAAGAGCTCTCTAGAAGCCTGGACATGTACCTGAAAACCAGCTGTTGAACTGCCTGGTTGAGTGCCTGAAGAACACTTCTACTACCGCATACCTAAATGCCCAAAGATCAGCTCTCTAGCTGCCTGATTGAATGCTTGAAGACCAGCTGAGCATCTACCAGTCTCAGTTCATAATATACAGTGCTCTATCTGCTTGTCTGAGTGCTTGAGGACCAGCTTTCCAACTGCCTGTCTGCTTATTTAAAGACCTGTTATCTTACTGTCAGGCAATGGCTTGAAGACCTGGCTGCATCTAACTGAGCACTTGAAGACCAGCATTCCAGCTGCCTGGCATGTGCTTGAAAACCAACTCACCAGCTGCCTTGCAGAATGCATGAAGAACAGTTCTTGAGCAGCCTGGATGAGTGCTTGAAGACCATTTCTCCAGCTATCTCTCTGAGTACTTGAGTCAGATCTGCAGTTGCCTGGAGGAGGGGTTGAAGACCAGCTCTATAACTGCCTGTCTTAGTGTTTGAAGAAAACCTCTCCAGGCTCATGGCAAATCTTGAAGACCATCTCTCCGGGTGGCTGGCAAATGTTTGAGGAAAGCACTCCAGCTGGCTGGTGAGAGTTTGAATGCAAGCTCTCCTTCTGCCTGTCTGAGTGCTTAGTAGAAGCCTTTCAGCTGCCACTCTAGGTGGTTGAAAACCAGCCCTCCAACTTGCTGATTAATGTTTGAAGACTATCCATTGAGCTGGCTGGTGAGAGTTTGAACACCAGCTCTCCTGCTGTCTGTCTAATTGTCTGAAGACCAGCTCTCCAGCTTCCTGGTAAGTGCCTAAAAACAGTTCTTGAACAACATGGCTGATTGCCAGAAGACCAACTCTCCAGAGGCCTAGATGAATGCCTGAAGAACATCTTCCCAGCTGCCTGGCTGATTCCAGAAGACCAGCTCTCCAGCTGCCTGTCTGTGTGCTTGAAGACCATCTCTCCAGGTACCTATCTGAGTGCTTGAGGACCAACTTTCTAACTACCTGTCTGATTGTTTGAAGACAAGCTATCCTTCTGGCTGGTGAATCTTTGAAGTTCAGCTCTCCATCTGCGTGTCTGAGTGCTTGAAGACCAGCTCTCCACATGGCTGGCATGTGTTTTAAGACCTGCTCTCCAGCTGCATGGCTAACTGCCTGAAGACATTCTCAAACTGCCTGGGTGAGTGCCTGAGTTTCTCTCTCGATCTGCTGGGCTGAATGCCAGAAGACAAGCTCTATAGCAATTCGGCTGAGTCTGAGAAGACCCACTCTCAAGGCCATAAATGAGTGCTTTGAACACAAGCTCCCCAGCTGACTGGCAGTGTGTGTGAAGAAGAGCTCTCCAGCTGCCTGCCTCTGTGCCTGAAGACCAGTTGTTGAACAGCCTGGCTCAGTGCCTGAAGATCACCTCTCAGGCTACCCATCTGAATGCCAGAAGACCAGCTCTCTAGCTGCCTGATTGAGTGCTGGAGACAGCCAAGCATCTACCAAATTAGGTTCTTGAAGAACAGCTCTACAGCAGACTGTCTAAATTCTAGAGGACCAGTTTTCCAAATGCCTGTCTGATGGTTTAAAGACCAACTCTACTTTTATCAGGCAAGGGCTTAAACCAGGCTGTACCTGACTGAGTGCTTGAAGACCAGCTCTCCAGCTGCCTTGCTGTGTGCTCAAAGACCAACTCCCTGATTCCCTTGAAAATGTATGAAGAACACCTCTCCTGCTACTTGTCTGAGTGACTGAAGACCAGTTTTTGAATTGCCTTGCTGAGTGTCAGAGGACCAGCTCTCCAGAGACCTGGCTGAGTGCCTGAAGAACAGCTCTCCAGCTGCCTGGCTAAGTGGTTGAAAACCAGCTCTCCAGCTGCCTGTTTTCAACCTCTACAGGTGCCTGGCAACTCTTGAAGACAAGGTCCCCAGCTGCCTGGCAGAATGTGTGAAAAGTGCTCTTCAGCTGCCTGCCTGTGTGCCTGAAGACCAGTTGTTGAACAGCCTGCCTGAGGGCCTAAAGAACACCTCTCAGGCTGCCTACTTTAATGCCAGAATACCAGCTTTCTAGCGGCCTTATTGAGCGCTGAAGACCAGCTGAGGATCTATCAGACTCAGTTCTAGAAGAACAGACCTACAGTAGGCTGTCTGAGTTCTTGAGGACCAGATTTCCAACTGCTTGTCTAATTGTTTAAAGATCAGCATCCTGGTGTCTGGCAAGGGTTTGAAGTCCAGGCTGCACTTGAGTGTCTGAGTGCTTGAAGACCAGTAGGGCAATTACCTGGCATATGCTTGAAGACAATTCCTTGCAAATGTTTGAAGAAGACTTCTCCAGTTGGCAGGCTGAGTCCCTGAAGGCCAGTTTTCAAACTACTTGCTGAGTGCCAGAAAACTACTTTTCCAGAGACCTAGCCCAGTGCTTAAAGACCAGCTTTTCAGCTGCCTGTCTGTGTGCTTGAAGACCATCTCTCCAGGTGCCTGTTTGAAGGCTTGAGGGCAAACTTTACAACTGCCTGTATGATTGTTTGAAGATCAGCTATCATTCAGGCTGGTGACTCTTTGAAGTCCAGCCCTCCTTCTGCGTTAGTTAAAGACAAGCTCCCCAGCTGCCTGGCAAAGTGTGTGAAGAAGAGATCTCCAGCCTGAAGACCAGTTTTAAAACTGCCTGACAGAGTGCCAGTATCCCAGATCTCCAGCAGGCTAGCAAGTGCCTGAAGGACAGATCTCCAGCTTCCTGGCTGAGTAGTTGAAAACCAACCTGCCCACTGTCTCCAGAGAGCTTGATTCAACTCTCAACTTCCTGTCTGAGTGCATGAAGAACAGCTCAACAACTTCTTTGCTTGGTGATTAAAGATGAATTCTCCAGCTGACATGCGTATGCATGAAGACCAGCTCTCCAGCTGCCTGGCTAAGTGGTTGAAAACCAAGTGCATTAAGAATAGCTCTCCTGCTGCCTGGCTGAATGCCAGAAGAAAAGATGTCTAGCGACAGGGTGAGTGCCAAAAGACCACCTGTCAAGCAATCTTGTTGAGTGCTTGAAGACCAGCTCTCAATCTGCCTGTCTGAGTTCTCAAGATAAGCTCCCCACCTGCATGTCTGAGTGTGTGAGGGACCAGCTTTCCAACTGCATTTCTGATTGAAGACCAGCTCTCCTGCTGGCAGGCATGTGTATAAAGTCCAGTCTCCATCTGTTTGTCTGAGTGCTTGAGGACCAGATGACCAGCTCTCTAAACTAGTACTTCAGTCTCTTCTCCATTTTCCTGGCTGAGTGCTTGAGGACCAGCTTTTCGACTCCATGTCCAATTTTTTGAAGACCAGCTCTCCTGTTGTCTGGCAAGTGCTTGAATTCCATGCTCCATCTGACTTTCTGAGTGTTTGAAGATGAAGAATCCAGCTACCTGTTGTGGGCTTGAAAATCAGCTTTCCAGCTGCCTGAGTGCCTATAGTCCATTTCACCAGCTGACTGGCAGAGTGTGTATAGAAGTTCTCAACAGCTGCCTGTACGTTTGCCTAAGTCTCATTCTCGAACTGCCTGGCCGAGTGCCTGAAGAACACATCTCCAGCTGCCTACCTGAGTGCCATTAGACCAGTCCCATAGCTGCCTGTCTGAATGCTTGAGTAACAGCTTTCCAACTGCCAGCCTGATTGTTTAAAGACCAGCTCTTCTGTTGTCTGGCAAGGATGTGAAGTCCAGGTGTCATGTGACTGAGCACCTGAAGACCAGACTGCAGCTGCCTGGTGTGTGCTTGAGGGCCAGCTCACCAGCTACCTGGGTATGCTTGAAGACCAACTCCCCAGCTCCCTTGCAAATGTGTGAAGAAGAGGTCTCCAGGCTGAGTGGATGAAAACCAGCTCAGCAGCTGCCAGTCTGCTTGCTTGAAGACAACCTCTCCAGGTGACTGGCAAGTCATGAAGGCTAGCACACGAGCTGGTAGGCAAGAGTTGAACACCAGATCTTCTGCTACTTGTGTGAGTGCATATGACCAGCTATTCTATGGCTTGTCTGAGTGTTGAAAAACAGTTCTGCTGCTAACTGGTGAGTGCTTGAATTCCACCTTCAGGCTTCCCTAAGTGCTTGAAGTCCAGCTCTCCAGCTGAATTACTTGTGCTTTAAAAAGAGCTCTCCAATTTCCTGTTGGAGAGGTTGAACATCAAACTGCCACCTGATCGAGAAAACTTGATTAGACTCTAAACTTACTCTCTGAGTGCTTGAAAACCACCTCTCCAGGTGTCTTGCAGCGCTTGATGACCTACTCTCCAGTGGTTCAGGAGTGTTTAAAGACCAGCTCTCTAGATGGCTGGCTGATTATTTGAATACCAGCTCTATCTCTGGTTGGTGAAGACTTGAATTCCACCTCTCCATCTGCCTGTCTGAGT
Source organism: Cabassous unicinctus (assembly GCA_029593785.1). Taxonomy (NCBI): domain Eukaryota; kingdom Metazoa; phylum Chordata; class Mammalia; order Cingulata; family Chlamyphoridae; genus Cabassous; species Cabassous unicinctus. Next base: position 31,727 of record JAQZBX010009535.1, on the reverse strand, counting down.
GTTTGAACACCAGCTCTCCAGCTTCCCAGCTGGCTGCATGCAGACAGCCTGCTGGCTGTCTCACTAAATACTTGAGTCAGCCCTCGAGATTCCTGTCTGAGTGCTTCAGTAGATCTTCTGCTGCCTGGAAGAATGAGTGTTAGAGCTCCCCAGCTGCATGGTTGTGTAACCGACAATAATTTCTCTAAAAGCCAGGCTAGTGCCTGAAGAAAAACTCTCGAGTTTACTTCCTGAAATCCAGAAGACCACCACACCAAATGACCAAGTCTGACTGCCAGAAGAGTAGCTCTCCAGGGGCCTGATTGAGTTCTTTATCACCAGCTCTCCAGTTGGCTGTCATGCTATAAGACAAGCTCTCCTATTCCTGGCATAGTGTTGAGGATCAAACCACCATCAGCCCTGAGAGAAATTGATTATTTTCTAAACTTCCTGTCTGAGTGCATGAAGACAAGCTTTCCAATTTCCTCTCTTGTTGCTTAAAGACCAGCTCTTTAGCTGGCTGACATATGCCTGAAGAACAACTCTACTGCTGCCTAGTAGAATGTGAGAAGAAAAGATTTCTAGTGTCTGGCTGAGTGCCAGAAGGACAGCTCTCTAGCAGTCTGATAGAGTGCTTGAAAATCAGCTCTCCAACTGCTGCACTGAGTGCTTGCATTTCAGCTTGCCAGCAGACTGACAGAATGCATTGGAAGAACTCCCCAGCACCTGGATGAGTGCCAGAAGACCAGTAGTCAAACTACGTGTCTGAGTGCCTGAAGGACATCTCTCCAGCTACCTAAATGTATGCCAGAAGAACAGTGCTTCAGCAACCTGGCTGAGTTCCAGAAGACCACTTCTCCAGTTGGCTGTCATGTGCTTTAAGACAAGCTCTCCAGCATTTTGAACTGTCTTGCTCAGTGCCAGAACACCAGATCTAATTTGACCTAGCAGAGTTCCCGAAGAACAGCTCTCTGGCTGTCTGGATGAATGCCAGAAATCCAGTCTCCATTTGCCTATCTGAGTTCTTGAAGACCAGAGCTCCAGTTGGCTGGTGAGTGTTTGAAAATCAGCTCTCCAGCTGCCTGGCTTAGTGTTAGCAGACCAGCTCACTAGCTGTCTCCCTGAGACCTTGAGAAAGCATTCCAGCTTCCTAGCCGAGTTCTTGTGGTCCAGCTCTACAGCTGACTGACAGAGTGCATGTAGAAGAGCCTGCCAGCTGCCTGGATGTGTGCCTAAAGACCATTTGTCAAACAGCCTGTTTGAGAGCCTGAAGAACACTTCTCAGGTTCACTTGAATGCCAGAAGACCAGCTCTCTAGCTGCCTGATTGAGTGTTGAAGAACAGCTGAGCATCTACCAGACTCAATTCTTGAAGAACAGCTCTACAGTAACCTGTCTGAGTACTTGAGTTTCAGTTTTGCAACTGCATGTCTAATTGTTTAAAGACCTGCTCTCCTGTTGTCTGGCAATGGCTTGAAGACCAGGCTTCATCTGACTGTGTGCCTGAAGACCAGCATTGCACTTGTCTGGTATGTGCTTGAAGATCAACTCCCCAGCTCCCTTGCAAATGTGTGAAGAAGACCTCTCCAGCTGCCTGACTGAGTGTCTGAAGACTAGTTTTTGAACTGTCTTATTGAGTGCTAAATGACCACTTCTCCAGCAAACAAGATGAGTGCCTGAAAAAGATCTCTCTAGCTTCCTTCCTGAGTTGGTGAAAAACAGTCTCCAGGTGCCTGTTTTCTTGCTTGAAGACACCATCTCAGGTGCCTGAGAAGTCTTGAAGATCAGCACTCCTGCAGGTTGATGTGACTTTGAACACCGGGTCTCCTGCTCCTGTCTGAATACAAAGGACCAGCTTTCCTATGGTCTTTCTGAGAGGTGGAAGAACATCTCTCCTGCTGGCTGGAGAGTGCTTGAATTCCATCTATATATCTTCCTTCCTGATTGCTTGAAGTCCAGTCCTACTGCTTCCTTTCTGATTGGTTGAACACCAGACAGCCAGGTGGCTCAAGAGAGCATGATTCAACTCTAAACTTCCTCTGTGAGTGCTTGAAGACCAGTAACCCAACTTCCTGTCTCAGTGCTTGAATATAATCTGTGCAGCTGCCTGGAAGAGTGTGTGAAGTAGAGCACTCCAGCTTGCTGAGTGAGTGCCAGAAAAACAGCTCTAGAGCATCTTAGCTGAGTGCCTGGAGAAAATCTCTCCATTGTTTGATGAAATGCCAGAAGACCAGCTCTCAATGTGCCCATCTGAGTGCTTCAGGACCAGCTTTCCAAACTGCCTGAATGCATATGACTAGCTTTCCTATGGCCTGTCTGAGTGGTTGAAGACCAGCTCTGCTGCTGGCTGGTTATATTTGAATACGACCTATAGCTCGCCTGCCTGAGTTGAAGTCCAGTTCTACAGCTGGATGGCATGTGCTTTAAAAAGAGCTCTCCTGTTTCCTGTCTGAGTAGTTGAACACCAAACTGCCAGCTGGCTCAAGAGAGCTTGATTCAACTCTAAACTTCCTCTCTGAGTGCTTGAAGACCACCTCTCCATAGGACAGTTTGAGTGCTTGAATATCACCTCTCCAGCTGCCTGGCTTTGCTTGATTACCAGGTCTCCAGTGGTTTGTGTGTTTGAAAATCACCTCTTAGGTGACTGGCTTATTGTTTGAAGACCAGCTCTCTAGCTGGCTGGTGGATTTTTTAAGACCAATTCTACCTCTGGCTGGTGAATGCTTGAATTCCACCTGTCCATCTGCCTGCCCGAATGCTTGAAGACCAGCTCTCCAGTTGACTGACCTATGCTTGAAGACCAATTCTCCAGCTTTCTGCCTGCATGCAGACAGATTGCTGGTGCTCTCACTGAGTACTTGATTCAGCTTTCCATATTCCTGGCTGAGTGCTTGCAGTCCAGCTCTCTTGCTGCCTGGAAGAATGCATGTTAGACCTCTCCAGCTGCATGGCTGTGTGCCTGAAGAACAACTCTCCAGCTGACATGCTGAAATCCAAGAGACCAGCACTCCAGTGGCCAAGATGAGTGTCAAAAGAGCATCTCTCCAATGGCCTGATTGTGTTCTTTTACGAAAGCTCTCTAGTTGGTTCTCATGTGCTTTAAGACAATTTCTACACTTCTTGTTGGAGTTTCTGAAGATCAAACCCCCATCTGCTTTAAGAGAAATTGATTCAGTTCTAATCTTCCTGTCTCAGTACATGAAGACCAGCTCTCCAACTTCCTCTTTTGTTACGTAAAGACCAGCTCTCCAGATGGCTGGCATGTGCTTGAAGACCAGCTCCCAATCTGCCTGGAAGAGTCCTGAAGTACAGCTATCCTGCAGCATAGCAGAGCAACTGAAAACCCTTCTGCTGCCTTGTTGAATGTGAGAAGAAAAGATCTCTAGTGACTGGATGAGTGCCAGAAGACCTGCTCTCTAGCAGTCTGATTCAGTGCTTGAAAAATAGCTCTCTGGCTGCCTCACTGAGTGCTTGCAGTCTGGCTCACCAGCTGACTTGCAGAATGCATGTGGAAGAGCTATACAGCTAGCTGGATGAGACCCTGAAAACAAGTTGTCGAACAGCCTGGCTGAGTACCTGAAGAACACATCTGAAGCTACTCACTTGAATGCCAGAAGACCAGCTCTCTACCTGCACGATTGAATGCTGAATACCAGCTGAACATCATCCAGACTCAGTTCTTGAAGAAACAGCTCTAGTGCAATCAGTCTGAGTTCTTGAGGACCAGGTTTCCATCTGCCTGTTTGATTTTTTAAAGACTAGTTCTCCTGTTGTCTGGCAAGAACTTGAAATCCAGGGTGCAACTAATGTCTGAGTGCTTCAAGACGAGCACTGCAGTTGCCTGGCATGTGTGTAAAGTCCAACTCCCCATCTCTTTTGCAAATATGTGAAGTGGCCCTCCCAGCTGCCTGGATGAGTGCCTGAAGACCAGTTTTTGAACTGCCTTGCTGAGTACAGAAGACCAACTCTCTAGTGACCTAGCTCAGTGCTGAAGAACTGCTCTACAGCTGCCTCACTGAGTGGTTGAAAACCAGTTGTCCAGGTGCCTGTCTTCTTGCTTGAAGACAACCTTTCCAGGTGCCTGGCAAGTCTTGAAGACCAGCATTCAGACTGGCTGGCAAGACTTTGAACACTAGTTCTCCCGCTACCTGCTTGTATATATAGGACCAGCTTTCCTATGGCCTGAGTGGCTGAAGACCAACTCTGCTGCAGGCTGGAGAGTGCTTGAATTCCACATATCCCTCACCTGCCTTAAGGCTTGAAGACCAGCTTTCCAGCTTCCTCTCTAGGTGGTTGAACACCAAACCACCAGCTAGAGATCATGATTCAACTCTAAACTGCCTCTCTGCATGCATGGTGATCAGTATTCCAACTTCTATGTCTCAGCACTCTAAAAGAAGCTCTCCAGCTTCCTGGAAGTATGCATGAAGCAGAGCTCTCCAGCTGCCTGGGTGGGTGCCAGGAAAACAGAGCTATGGCATCCTAGCTGAGTGCCTTAAGAACATATCTCTGGTTGCCTGGTGAAATGCCAGAAGAACAGCTCTACAGGTTCCTGCTGAGTGCTTCAGGAGCAGATTTCTGATAGCCTGTCTCATTGTTTGAAGACCAACTCTCCTGCTGTCTGGCAAGTGCTTGAAATTCAGGTTCCATCTGACTTTTTGAGTACTTGGAGAACGGGACTCCACCTGGTTGCTGTGTGCTTGAAAGTCACCTCTCCAGCTCCCTGGCTGAGTGTTAGCTGATGAGATCTCCAGCTGACTGACAGAGTGCATGTAGAAGAGCTCAACAGCTGCCTTGACATTAGCCTGAAAACCAGCTGTCGAACTGCCTGGCTAGTGCCTGAAGAATACCTCTTCAGCTTCCTACCTCAATGTCAGAAGATTTGCTCCCTAGCTGTCTGATTTTTTGCTTGAAGACCACCTGAGCATCAACCAGTCACAATTCTTAACATCCAGTTTTCTATCTGTCTGCATGAGTGCTTGAGGACCAGCTTTCCAAACAAACAGCTCACCAGCTGTCTCACTAAGTACTTGAGTCAGCTCTCCAGATTCCTATCTGAGTGCTTAGAGTCCAGGTCTCCTGCTGCCTGGAAGAATGCATGTTAGAGCTCTCTACCTGCATGGTTGTGTGCCTGAAGACCATTTCTCTGACTGCCTTGATCGTGCCTGAAGAACAACTCTCCAGCTTGCTGGCTTAAATCTAGAAGTCCAGTGCTCCGGTAGCCAGAAGAGCAGCTCTCCAGGGGCCTTATGGGGTTCTTTATCACCAGCTCTCCATTGGCTGTCATGTGCTCTAAGACAAGCTCTCCATTACCTGGCTAAATTTTTGAAGATCAAACCACTATCTCCTCTGAGAGAAATTGATTCACTTCTAAACTTCCTGTCTGATGCATGAAGTCCAGCTCTCCCAAGTCCTCTCCTGTTACTTAAAAACTAGCTCTCCACCGGGGCTGGCATGTGCTTGAAGACCAGCATCCCATCTGAGTGTAAGAGTGCCTGAAGAACAGCTCTCCTGTTGCCTAGCTCAATGCAAGAAGAAAACATTTTTAGTAACTGGCTGTGTGCCAGAAAACCAGCTCTCTAACAGTCTGATTGGGTGCTTGAAAATCACCTCTGCAGCTGCCTGGCTGAGTGCTTGCAGTATAGATTGCCAGCTGACAGGCAAAACGAATGTGGAAGAGAACTCCAGCTGCCTGGATGAGTGTCTGAAGACTATCAGTCAAACTGCCTGGCTGAGTGCCTAAAGAACATCTCTCCAGCTGCCTAACTGAATACCAGAAGGCCACTGCTACAGCAACCTAGTGAGTGCCAGAAGACCAGATCTCCAGGGGCCTGACTGAGTGTTTGAAGTCCAGCTCTCCAGATGGCTGTCGTGTGCTTTAAGACAACCTTCCGACTTTTCAAACAGCCTGGCTGAATGCCAGAAGATCAGCTCTACATCAACATAGCTGAGTGTCTGAAGTACAGCTCTCCAGATGACTGGATGAATGCCAGAAGTCCAGTCTCCATCTGCCTGTCTGAGTTCTTGAACACCAGAGTCCCATCTGGCTGGTGAGTGCTTGAAAATCAGCTCTCCAGCTGCCTGGCTGAGTGTTAGCAGACCAGCTCACCAGCTGTCTTGCTGAGTTCCTGAGACTGCTCTCCAGCTGCTGGCTGAGTGCTTGCCATCACAGCTCTCCAACTGACTGGCAGAGTCCATTTAGAAGAGCTTTCCAGCTGCCTGGATGTGTGCCTGAAGACCAGTTTTCGAACAGCCAGGTTGAGTGCCTGAAGAACAGCTTTATCACTGCCCACTTGAATGTCAGAAGACTAGATCTCTAGCTGCCTGATTGAGCGTTAAAGAACAGCTGAGCATCTACCAGACTCAGTACTTGAAGAAAAGCAGTACATGAGCCTGTCTGAGTTCTTAAGGACCAGTTTTCCAACTGCTTGTCTGATTGTTTAAAGATGAGGTCTCCTGTTGTCTACCAAGGGCTTGAAGTCCAGGCTGCTTTTGACTTGTCTGAGTGTTTGAAGAACAGCACTGCAGATGCCTGGCATGTGCTTGAAGACCAGCTCTCCAGCTTCCAGGGTGTGCTTGAACGAACACTCCCCAGCTCTCTTGCAAATGTGTGAAGAAGACCTCTGCAGCTGCCTGGCTGAGTGCCAGAATCACAGCTCTCCAGTAACCTAGAAAGTTCCTGAAGGACAGATCTCCAGCTGCCTTGCTGAATGTCCGAAGACCAGATCTCCAGAGACCTGGTGAGTGTTTGAATTCCACCTATCCATCTGTCTGGCTGAGTGCTTGAAGCCCAGCTCTGCAGGTGGTGGTTTGTGCTTTAAGACTAGCTCTCCAGCTTCCTGGCTCAGTGGTTGAAGACCAACTTGCCATCTGTCTCAAGAGAGCTTGATTCAACTCTCAACTTCCTTTCTGAGTGTATGAAGAACAGCTCCCCTGCTTGGTGCTTGAAGACAAGTTCTCCAGCTGACAGGTATGTGCATGAAGATGAGATCCCCAGCTTCCTACTAGAGTTTATGAAGAACAGCTCCCCTGCTGCCTGGCTGAATGCCAGAACAAATGACATCTAGTGACTGCGCAAGTGCCAGAAGACCAACTCTCAAGCAGTCTGATTGAGTGCTTGAAGACCAGCTCTCAATCTGCCTGTCGGAGTGTTACAAAATGAGCTCCCCACCTGTATGTCTGAGTGTGTGAGGACCAGCTCACACACTCCAGCTCTGCTGCTGGCAGGCATGAGCATGAAGTCCAGTCTCCATCTGTTTGTCTGAGTGTTTGAAAATCAGATCACCAGCTCTCTAAATGAGTACTTCATTAAGTCTTCCATTTTCCTGGCTGAGTGCTTAAGGACCAGATTTTCAGCACCATGTCTGATTTTTGGAAGACCAGCTTTCCTGTTGTCTGGCTAGTGTTGAAGTATAGGCTCCATCTGGCTTTCTGATTGTTTGAAGATGAAGAATCCAGCTACCTGTTGTGGGCTTGAAAATCAGCTCTTCAGCTGCCTGGCTGAGTGCTTACCATCCACTTCACCAGCTGACTGGCAGAGTGTGTGTAGAAGTGCACAACAGCTGCCTCTACGTGTGGATAAGACTGGTTGTCGAACTGGCTGGCTGAGCACTTGAAGAAAACCTCTCCAGCTTACTTCCTGAGAGCCAGTAGACCAGTCCCATTGCTGCCTGTCTCAGTGCTTGAAGACCAGCTTTCCAACTGCCTACCTGATTGTTTAAAGACTAGCTCTCCTGTTGTTTGGCAAGGGTGTGAAATCCAGGCTTCATCTGACTATCTGAGCACTTGAAGACCAGCACTGCAGCTGCTTGGCATGTGCTTGAAGAACAGCTCACTTCAAGTAAGCACTCGATGTACTTGAAGACCAACTGCCCAGCTGCCTTGCAAATGCATGAAGAACTCTCCACCTGCCTGGCTGAATGGATGAAAACCTGATCAACAGCAGCTAGGCTTCTTGCTTGAAGACCACCTCTCCAGCTGCCTGGCAGTGCTTAACAACCAGCTCTCCAGTGCTTCTTGAGTTTTTGAAGACCAGCTCTCTAGATGGATGGCTAAAGCTTTGAAGACCAGCTCTACTGCTGGTTGATGAATTCTTGAATTCACCTCTTCATCTGCCTGCTGAGTGTTTGAACACCAGCTCTCCAGCTTCCTGGATGAGTGCATGCATACAGGTCACCAGCTGTCTCACTGAGCACTTAAGTCAACTCTCCAGGTTCCTGGCTGAATACTTAGAGTTCAGCTCCCCTGCTCCCTGAAAGAATGTGGGTTACAGCTCTTCAGTTGCGTGGCTGTGTACCTAAAGACCATTTCTCTAACGGCCTGGCTAGTGCCTGAAAAATAACTCTCCAGCTGACTAGTTGAATTTCAAGTGACCAGTGCTCCAGCAGCCTGGCTGAGTGCCAGAATAGCAGCTCTCCAGGGGCCTGATTGAGTTATTTATCACCAGCTCTCCAGTTGGCTGTCATGTGCTTTAACACAAGCTCTCCACTTCCAGGGTGAGTTGTTGAAGATAAAACCACCATCTGTTCTTAGAGAAATGGTTTCAGTTCTAAACTTCCTGTCTGAGTGCATGAAGTCCAGATCTCCAAATTTCTCTCTTGTTGCTTAAAGACAAGCTCTCTAGCTAGCTGGCATGTGCTTGAAGACCAGCTCCCCATCTGCCTGGCAGAGTCCCTGAAGAACAGCTCTCCTGCTGCCTAGCTGAATGCGAGAAGGAAATATCTCTAGCCACTGCTTGAGTGCCAGAAGACCATCTCTGTAGCAGGCTGATTGAGCGCTTAAAAATAAGCTCTCTGCTGCCTGGCTGAGTGCTTGCACTCTAGCAAGCCAGCTGACTGGCAGAATGTTGTGTAAGTGCTCTCCAGCTGCCTGGATGAGTGCCTGAAGATCAGCAGTCAAACCACCTGGTGGAGTGCTCAAAGAATATCTCTCCTGCTGTGTAACTGAATGCCAGAAGACCAGTCCTCCAGTGACCTGGCTGAGTGTCAGAAGACATGCTTTCCAAGGCGTGACTGAGTGCTTGAAGACCAGCTCTCCAGTTGGCTGTCGTGTTCTTTAAGACAAGCTCTCCATCTTTTCAAACTGCCTGGCTGAGTGCCAGAAGACCAGCTCTACTTCAAAGAATGTGAGTGCATGAGGAAAGATTTCCAGCTGCCTGATGAATGCCAGAAGTCCGGTCTCCATATGCCTGTCTGAGTTCTTGAAGACCAGAGTTCCAGCTGCTGGTGAGGGCTTGAAACTGAGCTCTCCAGCTGGCTGGCTGCATGCTAGCAGACCAGCTCACCAGCTGTCTCACTGAGTACATGAGACAGCCCTCCAGCTTCCTGGCTGAGTGCTTGCATTCAGCTCTCCAGCTGACTGGCAGAGTGCACGTAGAAGACCTCCTGCTGCCTGGATGTGTGCCTGAAGACCAGTTGTTGAACAGCCTGGCTGAGTGCCTGAAGAACACCTCTCAGGCTGCCCACTTCAATGCCAGAAGACCAGCCCTCTAGCTGCCTGATTGAGTGCTGAAGACCAGCTGAGCATCTACCAGACTCAGTTTTTGAAAAACAGCTCTATGGCAGACTGAGTTCTTTAGGACCAGTTTTCCAACTGCATGTCTGGTTGTTTAAAGACAAACTCTCCTGCTGTTTGGCAAGGGCTTGAAGACCAGGCTGCATCTGACTGTGTTTCAAGACCAGCACTGCAGTTGCCTGTCGCTTGCTTAAAGACCAGCTCTCCAGATGCCTGGCTGAGTGGTTGAAAACCATCTCTCCAGCTGCCTGTCTTCTTGCTTGAAGACAACCTCTCCAGGTGCCTGGCTAGGCTTGAAGACCAGCACTCCAGCTGGCTGGTGAGAGATGAACACCTGCTCTCCTGCTCCCTGTCTGAGTACATAGGACCAGATTTCCTACAGCCTGTCTGAGTGGTTGGAGACCAACTCTGCTGCTGGATGGAGAGTGCTTGAATTCCACATATCCATCTTCCTGCCTGAGTGCTTGAAGACCAGATCTCCAGCTTCCTTTCTGAGTGGTTGAATACCAAACTGCCAGCTGACTTGAGAGAGCATGATTCAACTATAAACTGCCTCTCTGAGTGCTTGGTGTCCAGGATTCCAGCCACCTGTCTCAGTGCTTGAAGACAAGCTCTCCACCTGCCTGGAACAGTGCATGGTGTAGAGCTCTCCAGCTATCTATGTGAGTGCCAGTAAAACAGCTCTTCAGCATCCTAGCTGCGTGCCTGAAGAACACCTCTACAGGTGCCTACCTAAATGCCAGAAGATAAGCTAACTGCCTAATTGAGTGCGTGAAGACCAGCTGAACATCTACCAGTCTCAGTTCTTAATATCTAGCTCTCCGTCTGCCTGTCTGAGTGCTTGAGGATGAGCTTTCCAACTGACTGTCTGGTTGTTTAAAGACCTACTCTCCTACTGTCTGGCAAGGGCTTGAAGTCCACATTGCATCTGACTGTCTGAGCATCTGAAGACAAGCACTGCAGCTGCCAAGTGTGTGCTTGAAGACCAACTCACCAGCTGTCTTGCAAAGTGAATGAAGACCAGCTCTCCAGCTGTCAGGCTGAGTACTTGAGACAGATCTCCAGTTGCCTGGCTCAGTGGTTGAAGACCACTTCTCCAGGTTCCTGGAAAATCTTGCAGACTATCACACAAGGTGGCTGGCAAGAGGTGGAAGAAAGCAATCCAGCTGACTGAGGAGAGTTTGAACAAAAGCTCTCCTGCTGCCTGTCGGAGTGCTGAGGATAATCTTTCCAACTGCCAGTCTGAGTGGTTGAAAACCAGCTCTCCAGCTTACTAATGAATGTTTGAAGACTGGCCACTGTCCTGGTTGATGAATGTTTGAACACCAGCTCTCCCGCTGTCTGATTTTTTGTAAACCAGCTCTCCAGCTTCCTGGTTGAGTGCCTAAATGCCAGTTCTCAAATGATCTAGACTAGTGCCAGAAGACCAGCTCTCCAGTGGCCTAGATGAGTGTCTGAAGAACATCTCCCCAAATGTATGGCTGATTCCAGACCAACAGCTTTCCAGTTGCTTATTTGTGTGCTTTAAGACCATGTCTCTAGGTTCCGGTCTGATTGCTTGAGGACCAACATTCTGCCTGTCTGATTGTTTGAAGACCAGCTATCCTTCTGGGTGGTGATTCTTTGATGTCTGGCTCTCCATCTGCCTGTCTGAGTGCTTGAAGACCAGCTCTCCACATGGCTGGCATGTATTTTAAGACCAACTCTCCAGATGCATGGCTAAGTGCCTGAAGGCAATTTCTTGAACTGTCTGGCTTGTTGCCTGATATTATCTCTCAAGCTGCCAGGCTGAATGCCAGAAGACAGCCCTGCAGAGACTTGGCTGAGTCTGAGAAGACCTGCTGTCAGGAGCCTGAATGAGTGCTTGAAGACAACACCCCAGCTGCCTTGCAGAGTGTATGAAGAAGATCTCTTCAGTTGCCTGCCTATGTGCCTGAGGTCCAGTTTTTTAACTGCCTGGATGAGTGCCAGAATTCTAGCTCTCCAGTAGCCTAACAAGTGCTTGAAGGACAGATCTCCAGCTGCTTGGCTGAAGAAGAACAGACCTCCAGCGACCTGGCCTAGTGCCAGAAGACCAGCTCTGCAAGTGGTGGTATGTGCTTTAAGACTGGCTCTCCACCTTCCGGGCTGTGTGGTTGACAACCAACTATGTTGAGACAGCTTAATTAAACTCTCAACTTCCTGTCTGAGTGCATGAAGAACAGCTCACCAACTTATTCTCTTGGTACTTGAAGACCAGTTTTCCAGCTGGCAAATATGTGCTTATGACCAGCTACCCCTCTCCCTAACAGAGTGCCTGAAGAACAGCAATCCTGCTGCCTGGCTGAATGCCAGAAGAAAAGATGTCTAGCAACAAGGTGAATGCCAGAAGACCAGCTCTAAGTAGTATGAGTGTTTACTGGAATATCAGCTCTCGATATGCCTAAGTTCTACAAGACGACCCTGCACATGCATGTATGAGTGTGTGAGGACCAGCTTTTTAATGGCATGTCTGATTGAAGACCAGTTCTCTTGCTATCTGGCAAGTGCTTGAAGTCCAGGATCCATCTGACTTTCTGAGTGATTGAAAACCGTGACTGCAGCTGGCTGGTGTGTGCTTGAAAATCAGCTCTCAGCTGCCTGGCTGAGTGTCAGAAGATGAGATTTCCAGCGACCTGGCTGAGTGCCTGCAGACCAGCTCTCCAGCTTCCTGGCTGAATGGTGGAAGACCAACTCACCAGCATTCTCAGAGAGCTTGATTATACTCTCAACTTCCCATCTGAGTGCATGAAGACCAACTCTCCAACTTCTTTTATTGGTGCTTGAAGATGAGTTCCCCAGCTGCCTGGAAGAGTGCACTAAGAAGTGCTGTCCAGCTGCCTGGCTGAGTGCCTGAAGAACATCTCCCCTGCTGCCTGATTCCAAAAGACCAGCTCCCCAGCTGCCTGTCTGTGTGCTTGAGGACCATCTCTCCAGTTGCTGGTCTGAGTGCTTGAGGATCAACTTTCTATCTGTCTGTCTGATTGTTTGAAGAGCAGCTATCATTCTGGCTGGTGACTCTTTGAAGTCCAGCTCTCCTTCTGCCCCTCAACTTGAGGACAAGACCCCCAGCCTCCTGGCAGAGTGTCTGAAGAAGAGCTCTCATGTGGCTTGCCTGTGTGCCTGAAGAACAGCTCTCCAACTGCTTACCTGAATGCCAAAAGATTAGTTCTCTAGCTGCCTAATTGAGTGCTTGAAGTCAACTCAACATTGACCAGTCTCAGTTCTTGATACCCAGCTCTCCATCTGGCTGTCTGAGTTCTTGAGGACAAGGTTTTCAACTGCCTGTCTGATTGTTTAAAGAACAGCTCTCCTGCTGTCTGGCAAGGGCTTGATGATCAGGTTGCATCTGACTGTCTGAGCACTTGAAGAACAGCACTGCCACTAGCTGGCTTGTTCTTATAGACCAGCTCACCAGCTACCTGGGTGAGTGCTTGAAGACCAATGTGCCAACTGCCTTGCCTAGTGTGTGAAGAACAGCCTTTGAGCTGCCTGGCTGCATGCTTGAAGACCAGCTCTCCATCCTCCTGGCTGAGTGGTTGAAGACTAACTCTCCAGCTACCTGTCTTAGTGCTTGAAAACAACCTCTCCAGGTCTCTGGCAAGTCTTGGAGACCATCTCTCCAGCTGGCATCTGGCTAGCAAGAATTTGAACACAAGCTCTGCTGCCTGTCTGAGTGCTTAGGATAAGCTTTCCAACTGCCAGTCTGAGTAGTTGAAAACCAGCTCTCCAGCTCACTGGTGAATGTTTGAAGATCAGCATTCTGGCTGGCTGGCTGATTGTTAGGAGACCAGTTCTCCAGCTGGCTGGTGAGTACATGGTTTCTACCAATCCATATGACTTCCTGAGTGCTTGAAGACCAGATTTCCAGCTGCCTGTCTGGGCTTGAAGACCAGCTCTTCAGCTGCCTGATGACTGCTTAAAGTGCCGTTCTCAACCAGGTTGGCAAGTACTTGAAGACCAGCATTCAAGCTGGCTGCCAGGCTGCTGAGTGCTAGAATTCCAGCTCTTAACCTGGCAGGAGAGTCATTGAAGTTCAGTTATCCAGCTAACTGTTGAGTACATGAAGGCCATCTTTACAGTAGCCTGTCAAATCCTTGAAGACCAGCTCTCTATTTGTCTGGCGAGTTGCTTAAACCACTTTGCCAGCTTTCTGGCTGGGTGCCTGAAGACCAGTTCTTGAACTACCTGGCTGAGTGCCAGAAGACCAGCTCTCCAGGGACCTAGCTGAGTGCCAGAAGACCAGATCTCCAGGGACCTAGCTGAGTGACTGAAGAACAGCTCTCCTGCAACCTAGCAGACTGCTGAAAGAACAACTCTCCTGCAGCTTTGCTGAATGCCAGAGAAATGATTTCTAGTGACTGGCTGAGTGCCATAAGACCAGCTCTTCAGTGGCCTAGCTGAGATCTTACAGGACAGCTCTCTAGCTGCCTGCCTGACTACTTGAAGACCAGGTCTGGCTGAGGTCTTGAGTCAGCTGTCCAGCTGCCTGGCTTGGTGGTTGAAGACCAATTCTACAGGTCCCTGAGTGCTTGAGGACCATCTTTCCAATTGCCTGTTTGATTGAAGACCAGCTCTCTTGCTAGCTGCTGAGTCTTGAATTCTTGCTCTCCTTCTGCCTGTCTGTGTCCCTGAAGACAAGCTCTCCATATGCCTGGCTGAGTGCCTAAAGACAAGTTTTCAAACAGCCTGGCTGAGTGCCAGAAGATGAGTTCTCCAGTGGCCTGAGTGTGTGAAGAACAGCTGAGTGCCTTAAGAGCCTCACTCCAGCTGCCTGGCTGAATGACACATGATCAGCTCTCCAAGTGCCTCTCTGAGTGGTTGAACACCAGCTTTCCAACTGCATGTCTGCTTGTTTGAAGACAAGCTCTCCTGCTGGCTGGTGAGTCTTTGAATTCCATCTCTTCATCTGAATGACTGAGTGCATAAAGACCAGTTTTCAAACAATCTGGCTGAGTGCCAGAAATAGGACTCTTCAGCGGCCTATCTGATTGCCTGAAGAACAACTCTCCAGCTGACTGGCTGAATGTCAAAAGACCAGATCACCAGCCATCTGGTTGAGTACCAGAAGACCAGCACTCTTGTGGCCTGATTGAGTGCATGAGGACCAGGTCTCCATCTGACTGAGTGCTTAAAGACCAGCTCTACAATTCTCTGTCTTGGGCTTTAAGAAAAGCTTTCCACCTTCCTGACTGTGTGGTTGAAGACCAACCTGCAAAGAGAGCTTGATTCAACTCTAAACTTCTTTTCTGTGTAGTTGAAGACCACTCTCCAACTTCCGGTCTGTGTGGTTAAAGAACAGCTCTCCAGCTGGCTGGCATGTGCTTGAAGAATAGATCCCCAGCTTCCTGGCAGGGGCGTGAAGAAGAGCTACACAGCTACCTGGCTGAGTGCCTCAAGACCACTTTCAAACTGCCTGGCTGAGTGCCTAAAGACCAGCTCTCCTGCTGCCTGGATGAATGCCAGAAAAAAATATCTCTAGTGACTGGCTGAGTGCCAGAAGAACAGCTCTCAAGCAGTCTGAGTACTTGAAGACCTGCTCTATATCTGCCTTTCTGAGTTCATGAAGATGAGCTCTCCATCTGCCTGGCTGAGTGGTTGAAGAAAAGCTCTCCAGCTGCCTATCTTAGTGCATGAAGACAACCTCTCCAGGTGTCTGGCAAATCTTGATAACCAGCTCTCCAGCAGGATGTCAAGTGTTTAAAGACCAACAATCCAGCTGGCTGGTTAGAGTTTGACCATCAACTCTCCTGGTGCCTGTTTGAGTGCTTAGGTGCAGCCCTCTGTCTCTCTGAGTGCTGAAGACTAGCTCTCCAGCTCATGTGTGAATGTTTGAAGGCCAGAATGCCACCTCATTGGCAAGAGTTTGAACTCCAGCCCTCTCACTCTCTGGCTGATTGTTTGAAGACCAGCTCTCCAGCTGCCTACCTGAGTGCCTGAAAACCAATTCCCAACTTCCAGGCTGACTGCCAGAAGACCAGCTCTCCAGAGCCCTAGCTGAGGAGGTTTATAACAGCTCTCAGGCCACTGGGCTGAGTGCTTGAATACCAGCTCTCCAGTTGGTTGGTGATGCTTGAAGCCCAACTTTCTAGTTGCCTAGTGAGTGCTTGAAAAACAGCTCTCCAGGTGGCTGGCAAGTGATAGATATCCAGTTCCCCAGCAGGCTAGTTTATGCTTAAAGGCAGCCTCTCTGGCTGCTGGTCATTGCTGAAAATTCAGATCTCCAATGGTTGGTAAGAGCTTGACAATCATCTCTAGAGTTGCCTGGCAAATGACTGAAGACAATCTCTTCAGCTGGCTGGAGAGTGCTTGAAGACAAGCTCTCCAGATGTCTGGTGAGTGTGTGAAGACCAGCCCTCCGCTGCCTGTCCAGTGCTTGAAAGCCAGCTCTCCAAATGATTGGCTACAGCTTGAGGCCCAACTCTCCAGCTGGCTGTGAGTGCTCAAAGGCCAGCTCTCTAGCTGGCTGGCAAGTGCTTAAAGTCCAGCTCTCAAGCTGCCTGGTGAATGCTTGAAGTGCAGTCTCCATCTGACTGACTGAGTGCTTGAAGACCAGCTCTTCAGGTGACTCGCATATGCTTTAAGACCAGCACTCCTGCTGCTTGGCTGAATGTTTGAAGTCTAGCTCACCAAATTTCTCAATGAGTACATGACTCAGCTCAGCAGCTTCCTGGCTGAGTGGTTGGAGACCAACTCACCAGCTGTCTCTTGAGTGCCTGAGTCAACTTCAACTTCTTGTCTGAGTTCTTGAAAACCAGCTCTCCAGCTGCCAAGAAGAGTACACGAAGAAGAGCTCTCCATGTGTCTGAATGCCTGAAGACCAATTTTTGAACTGTCTGGTTTAGTGCAAGAATCCCAGTTCTCTAGCAGCTGAGATGAGTGCCTGAAGAACATCTTTCCAGCTGTCTGGCTGATTCCAGAAGACCATCGTTCAAGGTGCATGTTTGAGTGTTTGAAGACCATTTTCTAACTGTCTATCTGATTGTTTAAAGACCAGCTCTCCTGCTGTCTGGTAAGTGAAGTCCAGGCTCCATCTGATTTTCTGAGTACTTGAAGACCAACAATTCAGCTGGCTGGTGTGTGCTTGAAGACCAGCTCACCAGCTGCCTGGCTGAGTGCTTGAAGACCAGTTTTCAAACTGCCTGGCTGAATTTTTGAAGTCCAGCTTGCCATCTCTCTCAATGAGTACTTGAGAAAGTTCACCAGCTTCCTGGATGAGTAGTTGGAGACCAATTTGCCAGTTGTCTCTTGAGTCTTTGACTCAACTGTAAAGTTCCTGTCCGAGTGCTTGAAAACCAGCTATCCAGCTGCTGGAAGAGTGCATGAAGAAGAGCTCTCCAGGTGCATGTCTGAGTGCCTGAAGACCAGTTTTCATACTGCCTGCCTTAATGTGAAAAGCCCAGCTTTCCAGAGGACAAGATGAGTGCCTGAAGAATATCTTTCCAGCTGCCTTGCTGATTCCAGGAGACCAGCTCTCCAGCTTCCTGTTTGTATGCTTGAAGTCCTTTTCTCCAGGTGCCTGTCTGAGTGTGTAAGGACCAATTTCTAACTGTTATATGATTGTTTTAAGACCTGTTCTGCTCTCTGGCAAGTGCTTGAAGTCCAGGCTCTATCTGACTGTCTAAATGCTTGAATACCAGTGCTTCAGCTGGCTGGTGTGTGCTGGAAGACCAGCTCACAAGCTGCCTGGCTGAGTGCTTGAAGACCAGCTCTCTAGGTGGCTTGTGTCTGCTTCAAGACCATCACTCCCACTGCTTTGCTGAGTGCTTGAAGTCTAGCTTGTCAGCTCTGTCGATGAGTGCATGAGTAAGCTCACCAGCTTCCTGGCTGAGTGGTTGGAGACCAAGACACCAGCTGTCTTTTGAGTGCTTGAGTCAACTTTAATTTCCTGTCTGAGTCCTTGAAAACCAGGTCTTTAGCTGCATGGAAGAGTGCATGAAGAGCTTTCTAGGTGCCTATCTGAGTGCCTGAAGACCAGTTTTTGAACTGCCTGGCTTAGTGCAAGAAGCCCAGGTCTCCAGGAGCCTAGCTGAGTGCCTGAAGAATATCTTTTCAGCTGCTTCGCTGATTCCAGAAAACTCTCTCTCCAGCTGCCTGTCTGAGTGCTTGAAGACCATCTCTCCAAACACCTGTCTGAGTGCTTGAGGACCAATTTCTAACTGCCTGTGTGGTTGTTTAAAGACCAGTGCTCCTGCTGTCTAGCTAGTGCTAGAAGTCCAGGCTCCATCTGACGGTCTGAGTGCTTGAAGAGCAGCATTTCAACTGGCTGGCTTGTACTTAGAGACCAACTCACCAGCTGCCTGCTGAGCTCTTTTTTTTTTTTAATTTTTAAGAGGTACCAGGGATTGAACCCCAGACCTTGTACATGGGAGGCAGGTGTTCAACCACTGAGCTACACCTGCACCCTGGCTGAGTTCTTGAAGACCAACTTCCCTGCTGACTTGCAGAGTACCTGAAGACCAGTATTCAAATGGCTTGGCTGACTTCCATAAGACCAGCTCTCCTACAGTCTGGTTCAGTGCCTGTAGGACAGCTCCCCAGCTGTCTGTCTGAATGCTAAAGACCAGCTTTCCAACTGCCTGTCTGAGTGACTGAGCCCAGATCTCCAGCTGGCTGGCATGTGCTTTAAGAACAGCTCTTCAGTCTCCTTTCTGAGTGGTTGAACACCAAAATGCCAGCTGGCTTGAGAGAGCTTGATTCAAATCTAAACTTCCTCTCTGAGTACCTGAAGATGAGTTTTCAAACTCCCTGGCTGATTGCCAGAAGACCAGCTCTACAGGAGCCTAGCCAAGTGGCTGAAGATAATCTCTCCAGTTGCCTGGCTGAATGTCAGAAGTCCAGCTTTCTAGCTGCCTCTCCGAGTGATTGAAGACCGTCTCTCCAGGTGCCTGAGTGCTTGAGGACCAACTTTCTAACTGCCTGTCTGGTTGTTTAAAGACCAGCTATCCTCTGGTTGGTGACTCTTTGAAGTCTAGCTCTCCATCTGCCTGTCTGACTGTGTGAAGACCAGCCCTCCAGGTGGCTGGCATGTGTTTTAAAACCAGCTCTCCACCTGCATTGCTGAGAGCCTGAAGACCAGTTCTTGAATTGCCTGACTGAGTTCCTGAAGTTTAGCTCTCAAGCTGCCAGCTGAATGCCAAAACACCAGCTCTCCAGTGACTTGGCTGAGTTCCAGAAGACCTGATCTCTAGGGACCTGATTGAATTCTTGAAGACTAGCTCCCCAGCTGCCTGGTAGAATATGTGAAGAAGAGCTCTCCGGCTGTCTGGTTGTGTGCCTGAAGATCAGTTTTCAAACTGCCTGGCTGAATGACCCAATCCCAGCTCTCCAGCAGCCTTGCATGTGCCTGAAGAACAGCTCTCCAGCTGCCTGGGTGAATGCCGGAAAACCAGATCTCCAGTGACCTGGCTGAGAGCAAGAAGACCACCTCTCCAGCTAGCTGCCATATGTTTTAGCAATAGCTATCCAGCTTCGTGTCTGGGTGGTTGAAGACCAACTCGCCTGCTTTCTTGAGAGAGGTTGATTAAACTCTCATCTTCCTGTCTGAGTGCATGAACACAGGCTCTTTTACTTCCTCTCTTGGTGCTTGAAGAACAGCTCTTCAGATAGGCTGGTGTGTACTTGAAGACAAGCTCCCCAGCTGACTGGCAGAGTGTGTTAAGAAGTGTTCTCCAACTGCCTGGATGAGTGCCGAAGACCAGCTCTCCAATGGCCTAGCAGAGTGCCTGAAGAACAGCTCTCCTGTTGCCTGACTGCATGCCAGAAGGAAAGATCTCTAGGGACTGGCTGAGTGCCAGAAGAAAGCTCTCTAGGAGTCTGATTGAGTGCTTGAAGACCAGCTCACCATCTGCCTGAGTTCATAAAGATGAGCTCTCCAGCTGCCTAGCTGAGTGGTTGAAGACCAGCTCTACAGCTGCCTTAGTGCTTGAAGACAACATCTCCAGACGCCTGGCATGACTTTAGTCATGTCTTCAGCTGCCTGGATGAGTGTTTGAAGATCTGCTTTCCAACTCACTGGTGAATTGTTTGAAGACCTGCTCTTTAGCTCACTGGTAAATGTTTGAAGACCAGCTCTGCAGCTGGCTGGTTGATTGTTTGAAGACTAGCTCTCCTGCTGGCTGGCAAATGCTTGAATTCCACCTATCCATCTGCCTGCCTGAGTGCTTGAAGACCAGCTCTCTAGCTGGCTGGCCAGTGCTTTAAGAAAAGCTCTCCAGCTTCCTGTCTGAGTAGTTGACTACCAAACAGTCAGGTGGCTTGAGAGAGCTTTATTCAACTCTAAACTTCCTTGCTGAGTCCTTGTCTCCAACTTCCTGTCTCAGTGCTTGAAGACAAGCTCTCCAGCAGCCTAGCTGAAGGCCTGAAGAATAGATCTCCACCTGTCTGGCTGAGTGCCTGAGGAATAGCCCTCTATGTGCCGGGCTGAATACCAGAGTACCAGCTCTCCCAGAACTGGTACCTGAGTGCTTGAGGACCTGCCTTCCAACTGCTTGTCTGATTGTTTGAAGACAATCTCTCCTGCTGTCTGACAAGTGCTTCAACTCCAGGCTCCATCTGACTTTCTGAGTGTTTGAAGACCAGTTCTCTAGCTTGCTGATATGTGGTTTAAGACCAGTTCTACACCTGCCTGGCTGAATGCATGTAGAAGAGTTCTCCGGCTGCCTGGCTGAATGCCTGAAAACCTAAGTGCCTGAAGAACAGCTCTCCAACGCCTGGCTGAGTGGTTGATGACCACCTCTCCAGCTGCCTGTCTTAGTGCTTAAAGACAACCTTTCCTGATGTCTGGCAAGTCTTGAAAACCAGCTCTCCAGTTGGCTGGTGAGAGTTTGAATACCAGCTCTCCCGCTGACTGGTTTATTGTTTGAAGACCAGCTGTCCAGATGCCTGGCTGAGTGCCAAAAGACCAGCTCTCCAGAGGCCTAGCTGAGCATCTCTATAAAAGCTCACATGCTTCCTGGAAGTGTGATTGAAGACCAGCTCTCCAACTGCCTGTCTGAGTGCTTGAAGATCAGTTGAGAGCTGACTGGCTCAGTGCTTGAAAACCAGCTCTACAACTTCTTGGCTAGAGCTTGAAGCCCACCTCTACAGCTGGCTGTGAGTGCTAGAAGGGCCAGCTCTCTAGCTGGCTGGCAAGTGCTTGAAGGCTAGCTCTCCAGCTACCTGGTACATCTTGAAATACAGCTCTCCAAGTGCCTGGTGAGTGCTTAAACAGCAGTGCTCCAGCTCCCTGAAGAGTGCTTCAAGACAAGCTCTCCATTGATTAGTGATGCTGGAAACCCAACTCTCTAGATGCCTAGTGAGTGCTTGTAGAGCAGCTCTCAAGATGGTTGGCAAGTGCTTGACATACAGCTCTGCAGCTGGTTAGCAAATGATGCTTGAAGGTAGCCTCTCCAGCTGCCTGGCAAGTGCTTGAAGACCAGCTCTCCAGATGTCTGGTGAGTGTGTGAAGACCAGCTCTCAACTGGCTGGTAAGTGATTGAAAAGCACTCTCCAACTGGCTTGCAAGTGCTTGAATAACAGCTCTCCAGCTGCCTGGCTGACTGCTTGAAGACCAGCTCTCTAGCTCCCAGCAAGTGCTTGAAGACCAGCTCTCTGCTGCCTGCTCAGTTCTTAAAAGCCAGCTCTCCAGTGCTTGGCTAGAGCTCAAAGCCCAGCTCTCCAGCTGGCTGAGAATACTTGAAGACCAGCTCTATAGCTGCCTGATGAGTGCTTGAAATACAGCTCTCCAGGTGCCTGGCAAGTGCTTGAAGAACAGCTTTACAGCTGCCTGGTGAGTGCTTGAAGACCACCTGTCCAGTTGGCTGGCATGCTTGAAACCCAGCTCTCTAGCTGACTAGCGAGTGCTTGAAAACCAGTTCAACAGATGACTGGCAACCAAAATCCAGCTCATTATGTTTCTCGTGAATGCTTGAAGGCCAGGTCTCCAGATACCTGGTGAGTGCATGAAGGCCAGCTTTACAAATGCCTGGTGAGTCCTTGGAGACCAGCTCTCCAGCTGCTTGGCAAGTGCTTGAAGATGATCTCTCCAGTTCACTGGCATGTGCTTGGCAGCAAATTCTCAGGCGGGCTGGTGAGTGCTTGAAGCACAGCTCTATAATTGGCTGGCTAGAGCTTAAAGCCCAGCTTTATAGCTGACTGACAACTGCTAGAAGACCACCTCTCCAGTTACCTGGCTGAGTGCCTGAAGACCAGTTCTCAAACTGCCTGGCTGAGTGCCATAAGACCAGCTCTCCAGTGACCTGGCTGAATGCCTACATAACAGCTGTCAGGCTGCCTGGCTGAGTGCTTGAAGACCAGTCAACAGGTGACTGGCTCAGTGCTTGAAATTCAGGTCTCCAGCTGCCTAAGTGCTTAGGACCAGCTTTCCAACTGCCTGTCTGAGTGGTTGAAGACCAGCTCTCCAACTCATCAGAAACTGTTTGAAGTCCAGCTCCCTGGCTAGATGGCTGATTGTTTGAAGACCCACTCTCCTGCAGGCTGGAAAATGCTTGAATTCCACCTATCTATCTGCCTGCATGAGTGCTTGAAGACCAGCTCTCTAGCTGCCAGGCAGGTCCTTGAAATACAGCATCCAGCTCACTGGCAGGTGATTGAAAACTGTATCTCCACCTGACTTGCTGATTGCTGGAGATAGCTCTCTATCTGGCTGATAAGTGCTGGAAGACCTGCTCTTCAGCTGCCTTATGACTGCTTAAAGCTCAGCTCCTGAACAGACTGGTGAGTGCTTGAAAACCAGCACTCTAGCTGGTGGTGAGCCATTGAAGGCAACTTCTCTGGGTGGCTGATGAGTGCTTGAAGTTCAGTTCTTCAGCTGGTAGGTGAGTGATTGAAGTTCAGCTGTCCAGCTAGCTGTCGAGTGCATGAAGGCCAGCTTTAAAGTTTTCTGGCGAATCACTGAAGACCACTCTCCAGCTAGCTGGCATGTGCTTGATGAACAGCTCTCCAGCTCACTGATGAGTGCTTGAAGACCAGATATCCAGCTGCCTGATGAAGGCTTGAAGACCATCTCAATAGCTGAATAGAGATTGTTTGAAGACTAGCTCTCCAGATGTCTGGCAAGTGGGTGAAGACTTGCTCTACACGTTGCTGAAGAAAGCCTGAAGAGCAGCTCTCTAGCTGCTTGGTGAGTGCTTGAAGACCAGCTATGTAGCTAACTGGTGAGTGCTTGAAGAAGAGCTTGCCAGTTGCCTGGAGAGTACTTTAAGACCAGCTCTCCAGATTCCTGGCAAGTGCTTGAAGATCAGCTCTTCAGCTGGCTGGCGAGTGCTAAGAAAAGCTCTATAGCCTCTTGGCCCATGCTTGAAGAACAGCTCTCCAGCTCCCTGGTGAGTTCTTGAAGGCCAGCTCTTCAGCTCCTTGGTGAATGCTTGAAGACAGCTCTCCTCTGCCTGCCCAATGCTTGAAGGCCAGTTCTCCAACAGGTTGGCTAGAACTTGAAGCTCTGATCTCCAGCTGGTTGTGAATGTTTGAAGCCAGCTCTCTATCTGATGTTTGATTGCTTGAATACCAGCTCAGCAACTGCCTCCCTGAGTTCTTGGACCTGCTCTCCAACTTTCTGGCTAAGTGTCTGAAGAAAACTCTCCAGTTGCTTGGCTGATGCCTGAATACCTGTTCTCCAGATACCTCACTGCAGACCAGAAGACCAGCACTCTCTTGGCCTGGAATAGTGCCTAAAGAACAGCTCTCCAGCTGCCTGGCTGAGTTCCAAAAGACAAGCTCTTCAGTGACCTGTCTGAGTATTAGAAATCTAACTTTCCATGGGCCTGTCTGAGTGCTTGAAGACCAGCTCTCCATCTGCCTGTCTTAGTACTTGAAGACCATCTCTCCAGCTGCCTATTTGAGTGCTTGAAGACCAGCATTCCAACTGCCTCTCTGAGTGCTTGAAAAACAGCTCTCTAGCTGCCTGTCTAAGTACTTGAAGATAACCTCTCCAGCTGCCTGGCAAATCTTGAAAACCAGCTCTCCAGGTGGCTGGCATGTGCTTGAAGACCAGACCTCTAGCTGGTTGGCAAGTTTTTGAAGACCAGCTCTCCAGATGGCTGGTGATTGAGACCAGCTCTCCAGCTTGATAGTGACTGCTTGAAGACCAGCTCTTGAGCTTCCTGATGAGCGCTTGAAGACAACTCTCCAGCTTCCTGGCAAGTGCCTGAAGACCAGCTTTCCAGCTTCCTCTGTGAGTGCCACCTGGCTGAGTGACAGAAAACCAGCTATCCATTGGACTGTGTTCTTGAAGACCAGCTTTCCATTGGCTAGTCTGAGTGCTTGAAGACAACCTCTCCAGCTGCCTGTCTAAGTACTTGAGGACCAGCTTTCCAACTGCATGTCTGATTGTTTGAAGACCAGGTCCCCTACTGTCTGGCAAGTGCTTGAAGTCTAGGCTACATCTGACTTTCTGTGTGCTTGAAGACCAGGACTCCAGATAGCTGGCAAAGGTTTGAAGACCAGTGCTCCAGCTGGATGGGGAGTGTGTGAACACCAGCTCTCCCACTGTTTGGCTGATTGTTTAAAGACCAGCTCTCCAGCTGCCTGGTGGATTGTTTGAAGAACAGTTTTCCAGCTGTCTGGCTGAATTCCAGAAGACCGGATATCCAGGGACCTGGCTGAATGCCAGTAGACTAGCTCTCTAGCAGCTTGAGTGCTTGAAGACCAGCTTAGCATCTACCAGTCTCATTTCTTAAAGACCATCTCTCCAGCAGCCTGTATAAGTGTTTGAGTACTAGCTTTCCAACTACCTGTCTGACTGTTTAGAGAACAGCTCTCCTGCTGTCTGGCAGGTGCTTGAAGTCCAGACTCCGGCTGTCTGAGTGCTTGAAAACCAGTGCTGCAGCTGGCTCATGTGTGCTTGAAGACCAGATCTCCAGCCGCTTGGCTGAGTGCTTGAATACCAATTCCCCAGATGCCTGGCAGAGTATGTGAAGAGATCTCCAGCAGCCTAGCTGAGGGCCTGAAGGACAGCTCTCCAGATGCCTGGTGGCTGATTGAAGACCATCTCCCCAGCTGCCTATCTTAGTGCTTGAAGACAACCTCTCCAGGTCCCTGCAAGTCTTGAAGATCAGCTCTCCAGCTGGCTGGCAAGTGTTTGAATACAAGAACTCCAGCTGGCTGGTGAGAGTTTGACACCAGCTTTCCCACTGCCTGTCTGAATACTTACGACCAGCTTTTAACCTGCATATTGGAGTGATTGAAGTCCAGCTCTCAAGCTTGCTGGTGAATGTTTGAACACCAGCCCTCCCACTGTCAGGATGATTGTTTGAAGACCAGCTCTCCAGCAGCCTGGCTGAGTACCAGAAGACCAGCTCTCCATCATCCTAGCTGAGTGCCTGTGTAACAGCTCTCATGCCACCTGGCTGTGAGCTTGAAGACCTGCTCTCCAACTCCCTGCCTGAGTACTTGAAGACCAGCTGATAGTTGACTGGCTGAGTGTTTGAAATCTACCTCTCAAGATGCCTGTCTGAGAGTTTTCCAACTGCATGTCTAAGTAGTTGAAGACTAGCTCTCCAGGTCACTGGCAAATATTTGAAGACCAACTCCCCAATTGGCTGGCTGATTGTTTCAACACCAGCTCTCCTGCTGGTTGGTGTGTTCTTTCAGAATAACAGTTTCCTCTCTGAGTGGTTGAACACCAAACCGCAGCTGGCTTGATAGAGCTTGATTCAAATCTAAGCTTCCTCTCTGAGTGTTTGAAAACCAGTTAAACAACTTCCTGTCTCAGTGCTTGAAAATTATCTGTCCAGCTGCCTGGAAGAGTGCATGAAGTAAAGCTCTCCAGCTACTTAGAAGTGTGTGTGAAGACCAGGTCTCAAACTGCCTGGCTGAGTGCCATAAGACCAGCTGACTCTCCTGCAGCCTAGCTGAGGGACAGAAGAACAACTCTTGAGCTGCCTGACTGAGTGCTCGAAGACCAGCTCACCAGCTGTCTCGCTGAGTACTTGAGTCAGCTCTCCATCTGCCTAACTGTGTGCTTGAGGTCCAGCTTTCCAACTGCGTGTATGATTGTTTGAAGACTGCCCTCCTGCTGTCTGGCAAGTGTTTGATGTCCAGACTCCACCAGACTTTCTGAGTGCTTCAAGACCAGCACTCCAGCTGGCTGGCTAGTGTTTGAGTGCCTTTTCCCTGCTGTGTGGCTGAATGTTTAAACCCAAGCTTTCCAGCTACCTGGTTGATTGGAGTTCAGCTCTCCTGCTGGCTGGTGAGTGCTTGAATTCCACCTATCCATCTGCCTGTCTGAGTGCTTGAAGACCAGCTCTCCAGCTGCTTGTTGAGTACTTGAAGCCCATCTCTCCTCCTGCCTTGAGAGTCTTGAAGACGAGCTCTCGAGGTGTCTGGTGAGTGTTTTCATGCCAGCTATCCCACTGGCTGGCTGATTGGAGACCAGCTCTCCGGCTGGTTGAGTTATTGAAGTCCAGATCTCTACTTGCCTGTCAGTTTGCTTGAAGACCAAGTTGCCAGCTTCCCTGATGAGTGCTTGAGTCAGCTCCCAGCTGGCTGACTGAGCGCTTCAAGTCCAGTTCTCCAGCTGCTGGGCAGATTGCTTGAAAAAGAGGTTTCCATCTCCCTGACTGAGTACCTGATTACCAGTTTTTAAATCGCCTGGCTGAGTGCCAGACAACCAGCTCTCCGGTGGCCTAGCTGAGTGCCTGAAAAACAGCTCTCCAGCTGCCTATCTGAGTGTTCAAAGACCAGCTCTCCAGTTGGCTCGCGTGTGCTTTAAGATCGGCTCTCCAGCTTCCTGGCTGAGTGGTTGAACACCAAACTGCTAGCTGTCTTGAGAGAGCTTGATTAAACTCTAAACTTCCTGTCTGAGTGCTAGAAAACCAGCTCTCCGACTTCCCCTCTGGGTGATTCAAAACCAGCTCTACAGCTGGCTGGTGTGTGCTTGAAGACAGCTCCTCTGCTGCCTCAGAGTGCATTAAGCAGAGCTCTCCTGCTACCTGGTTGAGTGCCTGAAGACCAGTTTTAAACTGCCTGGCTGAGTGCCCAAAGACCATCTCTCCTGGGGCATAGAAGAATTCCTGAATAACAGCTCTCCAGCTGCCTGGCTGAATGCCAGAATAAAAGATCTCCAGTGACTGACTGAGTCCCAAAGAACAGTTAGTCGGTGATTTGGCTGAGTCCCAGAACACCTGCCCTCCAGGGGCCTGATTGAGTGCTTGAAGACCAGCTCCCTAGCCGCCTGGCAGAGTGCTAGAAGAAAAGCTCTCCAGCTGCCTGGCTGAGTGCTTGTTTGGACATCTCTTATTAGTTGTTCCATGTTCTGCATCTCCTCCTGTTTTTTAGTTGGTTCATTGGACTGGGCCATGTCTTCCTGTTTCTTAGTATGAGTTGTAATTTTTTCTTGGTGCCTAAGGCATCAGTTGATCTTGATGGGTTTGTTCAGTTGATTAGCTTCTCTTTCTAATCTAGGGTTTTGTTTTGTTGTTGTTTTTGTGTGTGTGGTCATTTTTCACTTTGACACTTCTTTCCTCTTATTGTTTCCTTGCTGATGTCTCTGTTCCCTAAGCTGATGCCTTCTTGCTGGAACTCTTCCCTGGCTAAGTGCTTGAAAAACCCAGAATCCCAGCTCCCCAACAGCCTAGCTGAGTGCCTGAAAAACAGCGCTGCATGGTCTCACTGAGTGCCAGAAGACCAGCTCTCCAGCTGGCTGGTGTGTGCTTTAAGAACGGCTCTCCAGCTTCCTGGCTGAATGGTTTAATACCAAACTGCCATCTGACTCAAGAGAATTTGATTCAACTCTCAACTTCCTCTCTGAGTGCTTTAAGACCAGTTTTCCAATTTCCTGTCTCAGTGCTTGAATACCAGCACTCCAGCTGCCTGGAAGAGTGTATGAAGAAGAACTCTCCCACTCTCTGGCCGACTGCCTGAAGACCTATTTTCAAACTGCCTGGCTGAGTGCCAGAAGCCCAGATATCCAGCAGCCTAGCTGACGGCCTAAAGAATATCTCTACACCTGCCTGGTTTATGCCAGATGACCATCTCTCTAGCTACCTGTCTGTGTGCTAAAGACCATTGGTATAGGTGCCTGTCTGAGTGCTTGAGGACGAGCTTTCCAACTGCCTGTCTGATTGTTTAAACACTAGCTATCCTTCTGGTTGGCGAGTCTTTGAAGTTCAGTTCTCCATCTACCTTTCTGAGTGCCAGAAAACCAGCTCTCCAGCTGGATGGCATTTGCTTTAAGATCAGCTCTCCAGCTGCTTGGAGGAATGCCAGAAGACCAGGTCTACAGCAACCTGGCTGCATGCTAGAAGATCTGCTCTCCAGAGGCCTAATTGTATGCCTGAAGATCAGATATCCAGCTGGCTGTTGTGCGCTTGAAGACCAGCTCCCCAGCAGCTGCCAGAGCTCCTGAAGACCAGTTTTCGAACTGCCTGGTTAAGTACAAGAAGCCCAGCTCCCCCGTGGCCTAGATGAGTGCCTGAAGAATACATCTCCAACTGCGTAGCTGATGCCAGAAGACCAGCTCTCTAGTTGCCTGTCTGAGTGCTTGAGCATCATCTTTCCAACTTCTTGTCTGATTGCTTGAAGACAAGTTATCCTTCTGGTTGGCTGGTCTTTGAAGTCCAGCTCCCCATCTGCCTGTCTGGGTACTTAAAGCCCTGCTGTCTAGCTGGCTGTGTGTGCTTTAAGACCAGCTCTCCACCTGCCTTGCTGAGTGCATTAAAACAGGCAGGTTCATCAGATGTCTCAATGAATAGTTGTGTCATCTCTCCAGCTTCCTGGCTGAGTGGTTGTAGACCAACTCACCAGCTGTCCAGCTCTACAGCAAGCTGGGTGAGTGATTGAAGATGAGCTCTTCATCTGGCTGGCTGAGTGCTTGAAGATCAACTCTCCAGCTGCCTGTCAGTGTTTGAAGATCAGCTTTCCAACTGCCTGTCTGAGTACTTGAAGAACAGTTCTGCAGATGCTTCTCTGAGTGTTTGAAGACCAGCTCTACAAGCTGCCATGTGATTCTTGATGACCAACTCACCATATAACTAGCATATGTTTGAAGACCAGCTCTCCAGCTGGCTGGCTGGCTGACTGTTTGAAGACCATCTCTACAGCCGTCTGGCAAGTGCTTGAATACCAGCTCTCCATGTGTTTGGCAAGTGCTTCAAGACCAACTCTCCAGCAGGCTGGTAAGTCCTTCAAAACCAACTCTCCAGCTGCCTGGCTGAGTGCTTGAAGACTAGCTCTACTACTGGTGGCTAAGTGCTTGAAGACCATGACTTGAAAGGCCTGGCAAGTCCTTAAAGAGCAGTGCTCCAGATGCCTGCTGACTCTTGAACATCAGCTCTGCAGCAATCTGGCTAGTGTCTGAAGAACACCTTTCCAAGTCTGGCTGAGTGCTTGAAGACAACCTTTCCAGCTGTCTGGCTGAATGCAAGGGTTTGAATACCAGTTCTCCTGCTGGCTGGTGAGTGCTTGAAGTCCAGCTCTCCATCTGCTTGAGTCCTTGAAGACCATCCCTGCAGCTGGCTGGTGTGTGCTTTAAGACCAGCTCCCCTGCTGCCTGGTAGAGTGCATGAAGAAGAGCTCCCCAGCTGTTGGCTGAATGCCTGAAGATAAGTTTTTGAACTGCCTGGCCCAGTGCCAGAAATCCAGTTCTCCAGCCACCTATCTTATTGCCTGAAGAACGGCCCTTCAGCTGCCTGGCTGAATGCCAGAAGACCAGCTCTCCAGCAACGTGTCTGAGTGTCAGAATATGCGCTCTCTTAGGGGCTGATTGAGTGCTTGAATACCTGCTCTCCCTCTGCCTGTCTGATTGCTTGAAGATCAAGTCTCCAGCTTCCTCATATGAGCTTGAAAACCAGCTCTCCACCTGGCTGGCAAGTGTTTGAAGACAAGTTGTCCAGATCCCTGGCTGAATGTTTGAAGGCCATCTCTGCAGCTGGCTAGGAAGAACTTGAAGACCATCTCTCCAGCTGCCTGGTGAGTGTGTGAAGAACAGCTCTCCATCTGCCTAGTGAGTCTTCAAAGACCATCTCTCCAGCTAGACAATGAGTACTTAAAGTCCAGAGCTTCATCTAACTGTAAAGTGCTTTATGAATAGCTCTCCAGCTGGTTGGCATGTTCATGAAGACCACCTCTGCAGCAGCCTGACTGGGTGCTTGAAGACCAACTCTTCAGGTATATCACTGCATGCTTAAACAAGCTCACTAGCTGGCTTGCAAGTGCTTTAAGACCAGCCCTCCTTCTGCCTGGTGAGTATTTGAAGTCCTCCTGCCCACTTGCATGTCTGAGTGCTTGAATGCCACTTGCAAGTGCTTGGACTTGTTCTTCAACTGCCAGGCTAAGTGACTGAAGATGAACTCTCCAGCTCCAAGGCTGTATGTCTGAATACCAGATCTCCAGTTACCTGGCTGAGTGCCAGAAGACCAGCACTCCAGTGGTCTGGCTGAGTGCCAAAAGATCACCTCTAGAGCTGTCTGGCTCAAGAAAGCTTCATTCAACTCTAAAATTCCTCTCTGAGTGCTTGAGGAACAGTTCACCAACTTCCTGTCTCAGTGCTTGAAGTCCAGCTCTCCATCTGCCTGAAAAAGTGGGAGAAGAATAATTCTCCAGCTGTCTGGCTGAATGGCAGAAGACCAGCTCTCCAGTTGTCAGTCTGAGTGCTTGAGGAACAGCTATCCAAATGCCTGTCTGACTGTTTGAGGACCAGGTCGTAGTTGGCTGTTGTGTGCATTAAGACCAGCTCTCCACCTACCTGACTCAGTGCATGTTCTCCATGCACAGAAGAGTTCTCCAGCTGTCTGGCTATGTGCCTGAAGACTAGCTCCTGAAATACCTGAGTGAGTGCCTGAAGGACAGCTCTCCAGCTGACAGGGTGAATGCCAAAAGATCAGCATGGCAGCAACCTGGCTGAGTGCCAGAAGAACTGTTATCCATGGGCTTAATTGAGTGCTTGAAGACCAGCTCCCCTGCTGCCTGGCAGAGTATGTGAACAGAGCTCTCCAGCTGCCTAGCTTAGTGCCTGAAGCTCAGATTTCAACAGCCTGGCATGTGCAAAAGCCCAGCTTTCCAGCAGCCTAGATGAGTTCCTCAAGAATCTCTCTCCAGCTGCCTGGCTGATGCCTGAAAACCAGCTCTCCAGCTGCCTAAGTGCTTGAGGACCAGCTCTCCAGCTGGCTGGTGTACATTTTAAGACCATCTCTCCACCTGCATGGTGCACATTTTAAGACCATCTCTCCACCTGCATGGCTGAGTGCCTGAAGACAATTCTCCAGCTGCCTGGGTGAGTACCTGAAGTTAGCGCTCAAGCTGCCTAGCTGAATGTCGGAAGACCAGCTCAGCGGCAGCTTGGCTGAGTCCCAGAACACCTGCTTTCCAGAGGCTTGATTGGGTGCTTGAAAAGTGGCTCTTGAACTGGCTGCAATGTAATTGAAGGCCAGCTCCCAAGCAGCCTGGCAGAGTGTAAAAAAGGGCTCCCCAGCTGCCTGGCTAAGTGACTGAAGAAGAACTCTTCAGCTGCCTAGCTCCATGCCTGAACACCAGTGCTCCAGGTACCTGGCTGAGTGCCAGAAGACCAGCTCTCCAGCTGATTGAGTGCTTGAAAAACATCTCTACAGCTGCTTGTCTGATTGTTCGAAGACAGCTGCCAGGTGAGTCTTGAAGACCAAATCTCTAGCTGCCATGCAAGTATTGAAGACCAGCTCTCCAGGTGGCTCACGAATGTTTGAAGAACAGCTCTCTACCTGGTTGGCTGATTGTTTGAAGACCACCTCTACAACTGCCTGGCAAATGCTTGAATATCAGATCTCCAGGTGTCTGGCAAGTGCTTCAAGACCAGCTCTCCAGCTGCTGACAATTTCAGTGCCTGAGGAAATCTACATAAGTTGGGTATGTGATTGAAGACCAGCTCTCCAGCTGCCTGGCTGAGTGCTTTATGACCAGCATTCCAGATACCTGGATGAGTGCTTGAAGACCACCAGCTCACCAGCTACTAGGCTGAGCGCTTGAAGATCAGCTCTTCAGCTGCACTGCAAGTGCTTGTAGACCAGCTCGCAGTCTGCCTCACTGAGTAATTGAATCAGGTCTCCACCTGCCAGCCTCGGTTCTTGAGGTCCAGCTCTTCGGTGGCCTGGCAGAATGAGTGAAGAGTTCTCCAGCTGCCTGGCTGAGTGCCCGAAGACCAGTCCTCGAACTGCCTGAGTGAGTGTCAAAACATCAGCTTTCCAGCAGCATAACTTTTGCCTGAAGAACATTCTCCAACTGCCTGGCTGAATGCCAGAAGACCAGAGC
>JAQZBX010009534.1:0-45954 GCA_029593785.1 Cabassous unicinctus | reverse complement strand
ATCAGACTAGTTGATTTCAAAAGACTATTCTTTAACATAAATATTTATACATTATCATCCAGAGGAAATTATTAAAATTCTTTTTTCAATTAGAATAAATATTGTCCTGTATTTTATCAAAGACAACATAATGAAAAAATTAAAGTGTCAAATAAGATATTCCACAAATAAATTTTTGGAATTTTCCTATCAAACTCCATTAAAATGAACATTTTGTGAAGCAGATTATACATATAACTCAACTCCAAAAACTGTCCATGAATTTATCTAATTAATAGATAAAAGTCCTGCTTACAAGCAAATTAGAATTCTTGCAGTTACCTGAGATAATGATGAATAATTGGAATAATGAGTGAATTAGTGAAATCATTTCAATCAAATAAATTACATGAATATACAATTACATGAACAATGGCAAAGAAAGTGTTGTGTAAAAGAAGTCAGTTGAAACAATTTCACTGATTAGGTAAACAAGGTTTGAATTAATAATTTTAATTGTTGATTCTATATTGATTCAACAAATATTTTGAGTACCAGTTATATTTGAAGCAGTGAGCTGGATGGTAAAGCTACAAAAACTAACAAGTCAAAATTTACTGCTTTTCTAGTGAAGGAGGAAAATACATAAAGAGATGTATCAGTCAGAAGCCTGTGGATCAAAGGTATGAACCAGGGATCCACAAAAATGGAAACCTGAAAGGTGTATAACTATAAGGGTAAAAAAGTATTCAGACTCTCTAGTAATCAGAGAAATGAAAATTAAAAAGAAACGTTACAGTTTGCCTATATTGGATTGGCAAATAGTAGGGATTACATAATACCAATTGTTTTAAGATTGTTATGAAATAGGACTTACTTGATCAGAGTGAGATGTATTGCAGCCACCCTGGAGAACAATCTGGCAGTTAGAAGTATAGTTACGTTTCTACCTGTCCAGTGGTCACTGCTAGATAAAACTGATGGGAAAACTCATACTCCAGTTCATAGAGCAACATGAAAAATTTCATTTCAGCACCATTTCAAGGGTTTTGAAACATGACCATCTCTAGGGAAAAGTGCTAAGAAATGTCAGAAATTGCCCATGATGGATTCAATGTAATAATTTGAAATAACTACAGCAGAATAAAAAATGTCTAAAGTCAAGGTAGTGAGTGAAAGCTAAAACAACAACAAGATCTAGAGTACAGTATCATTTAGTAAATTAAAGTCAGAAAAAGGAGAACCCCTATTTTCCAGAGTTCCATATGTAACCAAAGAAATAGTCCAAGCACATTAAAGCTAGTCCTGAAAAAGAGGTGGGATAATAGGATATGAGAATTAGAAATGAAGGAAAGGAAAATTATTAGTCAATTAAAAATAGGAAAGGGTCCTTGCATGGACTGAGAAGATGTCATTTATAGTATGAGTATGATTAACTCAGATTTCCACTTGAGATTTAAAAAACCCATATCCCCCCAGAACCAAGTAAATAGGAACAGCAAAACATAGATGAGATGGGGACTGTGATGGAAGCAAATATGGGAAAGAAACCAGCCAGACAAAGGGCTCATCAAAAGGGTCTCACCAGGTGATGCCAAAAGGCTGCATAGGAGGCAGACAGATAAGAACTCTGAGGCTATAAGGATGGAGGTGGGTGAGGGAGAGACATTTTTAAGGTAGAAGGTAAAGAAAAGAATGTGAAATAGATAAAGTAATGAAGCTTAATGTCACGTGTGGAGAACTGCCTGTAATTGCCTTGAATGTGGGATTTTTAGAAAAGTGTCTGAGATGATTCTGAAACGATGCAAGGGGATGAGATTATAAATTTTGTAAGGCCTTGCTTATTTCAGGGATAAGGTAAGTAGGACTTAATATAAGGAAATAAGAGTGAGAAATGGGAACAAGGTATAAATTCACAAGATATGTATTACGCAGAGTTGGCAGGAAGCATGGGAACAGGCGGAGGCCATTAGATGGCCTGGAATGTCCCCTTCAGCTCCAAGGTGATGGTAGTAGGACCCACAGCATCCTTCCTACGGTCTCATGATGAAGCTTCTACAAACCTCTTGGCCGTCTCTAGGGGCCTGTTGCAGTGTGATTCAAATAAACTAAGCTGCTTATTGTAACATCCAAAGGGAATTCAAGATTGAAGAAAGTCTTTTCTTCCCTCAATTTAATACCCAAGAGACACTTGGAATGTTTATGTGATGGATGAGGACCAAAACTACAGAGAAAGGCTGGAGTATAAAATGGTGGAGCAATAAATCATGAATCAAATTTTGAAAGAAGTAAAAGAAGAATGGCGTTGGAAGTCTTTCCTGACATGGCTTAGGGATTTTGAAGCAGGAGGTCTGAAGTGAGCCTGAGAATCTGCACTTTATTAAATTATAAAAGAACAAGTTCATAATAAAAGAATGAAACGATATCATGAAGGATATGTCAAAAGTGAAAAAACCATTTTTTCAGCCTCTTTTTCTTGGCCCAACCACTGACACCTCATTTTGTGCTCTCAGGTGACTAGTTTTAGCAGTTTCTTATTATTTAATTTTTTGTAAGTTAAAATGGGGTGTTTAATTCCATCAAAATAGTCTCCTGACTAAACTTTTCAATATTGCCCCATAAGCTACAGGCTAAATTTTATATTGCAAAATTGCTTTCCAAAGAGGTTATCCCAATATATATTCCCACCAAATGTGAATAATAATACTACCTTTAATACAGTGAATGGAAAAATGTTTTCTCAATTGTTTGGATCTGCTTTTTAAAAATTTTGCAAGGTGGAGAGTCATTTCTATGTTTATACATCATTAATATTTATTTTTTCTTTGATATAACCAATACATCAATGTTTTAGATTGTTAGTCTTTCCATGTTCCTTTTCAGAACTCTTTTTATATTAAAATATTATTATATTTATATTTTTATATTAAAGAATTAATTATCCATCACGTGCTTTGCAAATATTGCTTATTAATTTTTATTTTGACTTTTTAATTTTTTTCTATGCAAAAAATTTAAATATTTATTATAATACTTATATATGTATATCTCGTTATGGCTTCTGAGTTTAGGTCTTATTTATCAACGACAAGCCACTCTTCTGTTATTAAGTTGTGTTTTACAATGCTTGAAAATAATTTGCAAAAAGTAGAATAAACCATTTCTTTAAATTTTACTTATGCTGTGATGGTGCTTAGCTAATTATTTTCTACACGGAGTTCAAAGGCAAACTGCTGCCCCACTTATACCTGATATCATTAATTAATTAGTGGGATATGAATTAATAGAGATTTCTGAATTTTGAAATGCCAACAAATCATTTCTGAACATTGCTTATTTCTGTCCTACAAGTGACTGCTCTTTTGTCAAGGAGAGGTGAAACTTGGACTGGCTTTTCCTTCAGATGCATGACTCCAGAAAACTCATATGATGAACCCTTAATTTTCTTTCCTAAATCCCCAACATTCTTTTTCCGCTTGAATGGTCACTCCAGAGTCACCAGGCCTCAGTGTCATTATCTGAAAAATGAAGATTGTAGTTTTTTAAACACAATAGGGTAGGGCAGCAGAAAGTGCACTAAGGTTTAGTAATTGCCTCTTTCCCAATCCATCTCTGCCACCAGAGCACATGCCTTTCAAGGACAGGGACCTTGTCCTAGTCATCACTGAATTCCCAGTGTGTATCACTGCCTAATGCAGGGAAGTTGTTCAATAGTTATGTTAGGACAAAGTGAATGATAATTTAATGATGGATGAATGAATGAATGAGCAAACAAAGGTTCATAGTCTCCTCTCTACAACTGCCCTGATATGTGAACTTGTGTAAATTACTTAACCTTTGTGAGCCTGGATTCTTTCATCTGCAAAGCAAAAATAATTCCTATCCTGATTGTACCAAAGTGCATTTTGGCATGAAGAACAGAAGATAATAGATTTAATAGTGACTTGAAAAATAAAGCATATTGAAAAACTGTACAATCATATTAATGTGCATTTAATGAGCAAATATTCTTTTGCAAAATAAGGAATATTTGAAATGCTAATTATGTGATACTGAATATAAGAGTAAAAAGGAGGTCAGAGAAAAATAATGCTAATTGGAGGGAGTGTAATGGTGAATAAAGTATTATTATTAGGCTGTCTTTAATTGTTATCATCATTTTTATTATGAAAAAGGCTTAGCACTGCCAGAAGAAAAGATGCTATTCTCTATAAAAGTCATACACTCAATATTCTAATTTTTATACTTTCTTCTATAATTTTGTCCACTCACAGGTTTTATTAATTTTTATGTCCATTCTAGAAACCTCTTGATGCTTTGGAATTTTTTAGGTACAATTTTGGTTTATTTTTAGTTCAATTACATCAATATTATGCTCAGTTTAACTGATTGATGGGATACTAAGTTAACAGATAGATGTGCGACATAGGTAAATAAATGAGAGAAGGAAGAAATCTGATGTATTTTCAAGCAATGCTTATATCGTATGTGTTAATTTTATTCTATTTCCCTGCAGGTTTAAATGTTTATTTGGCTACTTGGCTACTGATTAGAGAACACAAAATGAATAACTCAACAAACTCCTCTAACAATGGCCTGGCTCTGCCCAGTCCTTATAAGACTTTTGAAGTGGTGTTTATTGTCCTGGTGGCTGGATCGCTCAGTTTGGTGACCATTATAGGGAACATCCTGGTCATGGTCTCCATTAAAGTCAACCGCCACCTCCAGACCGTCAACAATTACTTTTTGTTCAGCTTGGCCTGTGCTGACCTTATTATAGGTGTTTTCTCCATGAACTTATATACCCTCTACACTGTGATTGGCTACTGGCCTTTGGGACCTGTGGTGTGTGACCTTTGGCTAGCCCTGGACTACGTGGTCAGCAATGCTTCAGTTATGAATCTGCTCATCATCAGCTTTGACAGGTACTTCTGTGTCACCAAACCTCTGACCTACCCAGTTAAGCGGACCACGAAAATGGCAGGTATGATGATTGCAGCTGCCTGGGTCCTCTCCTTCATCCTCTGGGCACCAGCCATTCTCTTCTGGCAGTTCATTGTAGGGGTGAGAACTGTGGAGGATGGGGAATGCTACATTCAGTTTTTTTCCAACGCTGCCGTCACCTTTGGCACTGCCATTGCAGCCTTCTATTTGCCAGTAATCATCATGACTGTGCTATACTGGCACATATCCCGAGCCAGCAAGAGCAGGATTAAGAAGGACAAAAAGGAGCCTGTGGCCAACCAAGAGCCAGTTTCTCCAAGTCTGGTGCAAGGAAGGATAGTGAAGCCAAACAACAACAACACTCCCGGCAGTGATGATGGCCTGGAGCACAACAAAATCCAAAATGGCAAAGCCCCCAGAGATGCTGTCACTGAAAACTGTGTTCAGGGGGAGGAGAAGGAGAGCTCCAATGATTCCACCTCTGTAAGTGCTGTCGCTTCTAATATGAGAGATGATGAAATAACCCTAGATGAAAATACAGTTTCCACTTCGCTGGGCCATTCCAAAGAAGAGAACTCTAAACAAACATGCATCAAAATTGTCACCAAGATCCACAAAGGTGAGTCATGTACCCCAACTAACACCACCGTGGAGCTAGTTGGTTCCTCAGGTCAGAATGGGGATGAAAAACAGAACATCGTAGCCCGCAAGATTGTGAAGATGACAAAGCAGCCTGCAAAAAAGAAGCCTCCTCCTTCCCGGGAAAAAAAAGTGACCAGGACCATCTTGGCTATTCTGTTGGCTTTCATCATCACCTGGGCCCCCTATAATGTCATGGTGCTCATTAACACTTTCTGTGCACCCTGTATCCCCAACACAGTGTGGACGATTGGCTATTGGCTCTGTTATATCAACAGTACTATCAATCCCGCCTGCTATGCGCTTTGTAACGCCACCTTCAAGAAGACTTTTAAGCACCTTCTCATGTGTCATTACAAGAACATAGGTGCTACAAGGTAAAGCATCTTTGAAAAGAAGGTAATTGGTCAAGGGGAGCCTTGGGAAAAATAAAAGAGATAAAACAGCTCCTAATTTTAAAATCTCAGCCATTGCACTTTACAGCCTAACGATGGAATGTGCAATTAAGGAACCCAACAGTGACACTCCTATCATGCCTGTGATCCAGTTTGAAAAACTTGCACCTTATAAACCTTGTCATTTTAGGAGCAATGAGACAATGGAAGAGACATATGGAATTGTGGATTTAAGGAATGTTCCATTCTTTCTTGTCCTCTCTTGAAGAAGGGCTTCTGAATCTACAATTTTATCAGTCTCTGCACATGAAGAATAACCTCGTTCCTTTTTTTTTTTTAACATTTTTTTATATTCCCATGTGTCCATATGAGGATGAAATGCCACAATTACAAGCTAACATGGAGACTTAAACCATAAAGAAATAGATAATATACAATGAGGAGGTAAAGAAAAATATCAAAGATGGAGGAAGGTCTCCAGAGTGTTAAGTCTACATTATTCTTTTGTCATGATATTATTTGGAAGATTGCAATGTAATACATGCTATTTTTCACATTTTCCTTTTCCCACCAACAAAAAGAAACAAACAACAACAACAAAAGCTATCACATCATTTTTTTATGACATTACTGTTTGTACATCCCTGTTCTACATTGTAGATGAGCAAAATCTGCAGGACTTTCACTAAATTCATCTAGATGCAGCCAAGAAAATAGGCTCTTCACCTTTGCCCACTGTGTCCATTGCATCTGGTGGGGGGTGGTCCAAAAGCCCATATGATTTATTTCACTTATGATCCTTTATATGAAATGTTTTCACCAAGTTGATTTTCTCCCTAAGCTGGCCTTTTATTTTAAAAAACTCGCCCACCTAAAACATAAATATGCTTGAGAAACCAAAATCATTTGTAAAATTGGGGTTTCATCAAATTAAATAATGTTCATTCTAAGTGGAGAATGTTTACTGAGGCCAGATGAATTTTGAGATGAGAAAGTAGAAGGTTGGAAGAGCATTCTGTTTCAAAGCTGAATCTGCCTGACCCATTTATGAAATGTTAACTTGTAAAACATGAAGTCCTGGCCTTTGTTAGAAGGAAGAGGATGCTGTTTTCTTCATTTGGAATCCTAAACAAGATTAACACACTCACGAGGTACCAGTGACTTCTGGTTCAATCCCCAAAGAGTAAGACCATTTCTTCAGTTTCTGCTAGAGGATGAAATATTGTTTATAAAATCAGATGAGGTTGTCTATAAGCATCTTATGACCAAATGGGCTGGGGCGGGTGGGGCGGGTAGAACAACTCAAAACAAGTTACTGAAACTAAGTGTCCCATATTCCTTAATTTATCATAACTCTCCAATATTATATAATTTCAAAATTCTCCTTTCAATAGAATTTTAGAAATGTCTGCAATAGAAATGTAGTGGAGAACTAAACAGAGGTCTAGTGAGCTTAGAAGAATCTAACAGAAGTTGGTTACTTGTGCCACTTCTTACTATCTTCCTAATTCTAAACCATAAAAAAGCATGTCAGGAACTAGTATTCAAATTATGGCTTTATATAGAATCTCATCAGTTTAGAGACTTTTATTTGTTCAAATAAAATAGGATTATCTTAATTAACATTTAACTAGTTATTTTTAGCCCTCATCTTTCTATATTTGATATATCTTCCAATCAGATTTTCTAAAGATGGCCCAATAAATTGAAAACAAATTTATAAAAATGCCTATTCAAATTTCATATTTTGCATTTTAGATTTTTGGGCTTTATGGTATCTTGTCCAGTAATAATGATGTGAGTTGCATGATGAATTCATCAGTATTAGACCCTAGCACTTAGAATTGTTTTGTATGATTTTTCTCACTGATGGCATCTCAACAATTTGGACAGAAACAATAGAAAAGAACAGTTAGTAAGAAGCAAATTGCCAATATTATTTGTAACTGACTTACTCTTTATAAAAAACAACTTTTTTGAAAAACTTCAGCTGTTTTCTCCCAACTATCCTATGTATAAACACACAATATTAGTTCATATAGATTCTTTTTACTCTACAATTACTTCAGGACAAATTTTTACATTTTGAAATCTATACTTATTTTTATTTCATTTCTGCAAACCAACTAATTAAATGAATGGGTAGAACATCAAATCAATAGGTTGTTTGGTTTCCTGTAAACAAAACAAATGACTGGCCAAATATTTAACTTTTTAACCTGTCATACTCCCTTTAGAGTCAGGATCTGGGCCTTTTGGGACTTTGCTCTAAAAACCCAACCCAGCATGAGCCAAACTGCCTCTTAGTCTTCAATGCCCCTGAATCCGTCTCATTTTTCCTCCTCTCCTTGATCTGCAACACACCCACCATCACCTTATTGAAAGGAAAACTATCAAGTATTAAGGAAAAGAATTGAAGATAAACTTACACACCACAGAAATTTTGTCAACCATAAACAGAAAAATGGAAAGAATACTGAAAGTGGTACATGACTTGAAATGAATGGAGACTTTATTCAAAGATTTTTACATTAACTATTGATGGATTAGTCTATTTCAGTGATTCTCAGCTAGGTTTGATTTTGCCCCCAGGGAACATTTTGCAACGTGTGGAGTCATTTCTGGCTGTCACAACTTGAGGGTGGGGGGAGAGGGTGGGGGAAACTATCAGCTAGGGCAGGGGTTCTCAACCTTTTTTGTTCCATGGCCCCCCTTTGCCAGTCAGGTGAAAACCACAGACCCCTTCTCAGAGTACAGTGGCAGATAGTTTCACTACATTCAACTAGCGTCGGATCAAACAACTACCATAAGTTCAAAGTACGAATGAGCGTAAGTGATTTTTTGAGATATGCAACAACTATAATGTGATAT
This sequence comes from Cabassous unicinctus, assembly GCA_029593785.1. NCBI lineage: Eukaryota > Metazoa > Chordata > Mammalia > Cingulata > Chlamyphoridae > Cabassous > Cabassous unicinctus. The sequence continues at coordinate 37,126 of JAQZBX010009534.1, read as the reverse complement.
GAAATGAATGCTACTGTCATTTATTGCATATATTCATAAGTGAAGGAAATGCTAGATTTCAGTTAGAGGTCAGAGAAAATAAAGATAGTAAATTGGCTTTTTTCAATTCAAGTTCACAGACCCACTGAAATCTTTCCACAGACCCCCAAGGGGTTAAGAACCCCTGATCTAGTGGGTAGAGTCCAGGGATGCTGCTTAGCAATTTACCATGTACAAGACAGCCCCCTACAACCAACAATTATCTGACCTCCAAAATTAATAGTACCAAAGTTGAGACCCTTGGTCCATTTTAAGGGATTTCTACAGTTTGGTTCCCATAAGTGGGGAAATAGTCCTGCATAACTATCAGAATATCAAAGTAAATTGCTCACTTGTTTTGAGAAGGTAATGCTCATTAATTTTGTATCAAAAACATGGTCATCCATTAAATCTGGTGTATTTTTAATTCACAGGTGAGGAACACAGGCCGGATCTATATACCCATAGTAACCAGACCAGGCACATAAGCACATTGTTTCCGACATCCTAATGATCAATTATGATTGCCACAGAATACAGTCAATTGATATTGCCTTAGTTAGCCATTAAAAAAGTGGTAGTTAATATAATCAGTTTCTTTTGGATTTGCCATTTTTTCCTTTCAAAAGCATTAAGAGCCTCTTTCAAAAACAATATGATACATTTCCTTTTTTTTTCCCATGAAAGGCTAATATCTGTTAAGTCTTTATTGTCTCCTCATAGCAATAATGTAAATATCCCAGAGCGGTCTTATAAGAAGAGGAGATTATGAGTGTGAAAACAAGTCAGTTTATTTCTTGGAGAAAAAAAAGATTGCCCCTTTACTAGTTCATCCTTAATTAAATACCAACACCCAAGTGGTAAGACAAAGTCACCATTATAATAAGTCACAGGGGATAAGATTTCCAGTTTGAATTGTGAAAGCTGGAGGTCCCATATACTCCTACTATTTGTCCATTCCTGCTTTTTTTGATCATGACATTGGGGAAGATGGGAGATCAAAATAATAATAACTTTGACTTAGAAATGCAGTCTACTTTTATTTTCTCCTCCTTAGTTCATTGGTAGTTGCCTTCCCCCAAGTTTAATAATACCTCTTTCAACAATCATAGCACTGATATTGCAAATAGATTAGGAAAGCACCCAAAGCTGGATGAAATTGTGCAAAGTGTATTTTCAGCATGTTTATAAAATACCATGCCTCTTAAATATGCTTCTCTTAAAAGGGTGCACGCTGCAGCATGAACTGTGTGCATATTTAATGTATCTTCATGGAATATGCTGTATGCTTAATATACATATTCTATAAAGTTAAAAATGTACAATAGAAATACATATTTCTGTATGCAAATAAATATATTATACACAAAATCTCTATATGTAATATGATATATGTTGCTTCAGATTATCAGGAGTAGATCTCATGTGCCCATTTTATTTATCTATCTATCTATCTATCTATCTATCTATTTATTTATTTATTTTGAGGTACCAGGGCCAGGAATTGAACCTGGGACCTTGTATGTGGGAAGCGGGCACTCAACCACTGAGCCACATCGGCTCCCTCTACTTTGAAAATAAAGTAGTATTTGCTTTTGTAGGAAGAGGTATACAATAAGTCAGAATCCTATCATTGCTAATATTAAAATTGCTTTACAAACTTTGAGAGTAAAATATGGATTTCAAATATCTCTTGGAGGAATGAATTAATAAACCTTTGCTGGTATTGACCATGGGCCAATAATGCTTTATGCTCCCGTGCTCCTGACAGACCTCGGACTCGCATCTTCCTGGCTGGTACTGGTCGAGCAGCTGTTCTGAGCTTGTGTCTGATTGCATGATGAGGTTGCAACCAACCTATTCTCATCCAGTTTCACTCTCGTCCAACTTTACTGGTTTTTGTCAAATGTAAAACATCATGAGAAAAGGCTGAGCTTTACAAGGTTTTTCAGTCTGACAAACCAGGTAAAAATGGTACACACACTGTGTTTCCAAAACCACTCTTTTTATTTTGGGTCCAGCACATGGACCTACACATTATTGGCCAAACATTTTAGTATAGCATGATCAGGCAAGTTTCCCCAAGAAATTAGGAAATAGATGGCTTGTTTTGGGGTATCCTACATTTTCTCCATGATGATCCTATTCCTTAGCCTGTTGACCACTCAACTATCTACCTTTTCCAGAAACTTTTATTTGGCCCATTAGCACAAGCCCTTACCAACCAATATTGGTTTCCAACCAGTATTTTTATATTAGTTGATACTTGCCTTGCAGTCCTAACAGATGCATGCATTTTAATAGGAAATGCTTAAACACTGAGCATTTGAAAGATTTCCTCTAGATATCAAGGCATGCAAAGGCAGAGACATTTATCAGTGAATACTAGATTTCTTCAAATGTTATGTCATACTTGATGTCTATCCACTTCCTAAATTTTGCATATTATGACACAATCTACCCATTAGCTGCTCTAAAATTATTTCATTTCTAGAAAGAAAGAAAAGAAAAAAGAAAACATCGGGGTTTCTATCTATTCATGTGTTTTGTATTGTAAGAGGTAGTCATTTCATTTTTAAGAACTTTAATGGAACTCTGTATCAATGAATTTTCAACTGCTGCTCTTTAGATGGTTGCAAATACTGAGACAGGAAAATACTCTTTTTCAACCAAGAATGGAAAAAGCAGAATGTGGTAAGTTGTGGAACCCAGGCATTTATTAAATAGGTGGCATTCCAGAAAATCTGTTTGTTGACATCCTAAACATATACTGACATAATGAGTCATGAGAAAAATGCAAAGGAAAAAAGCATCCATCTTCTGTCCTTGTACTGTGTACACAGCAGTTCATTTTAATCTGCCCTATATACCTTTAGAGGAAATGTAGATACCTTGGGAGGTTTTATTGAAAGTTTGAAAAAACATCATTTTCAAGTTATTTTATAAGATAAAGGATGGCTTTACTGAATAAAGAGTGTGCCTAATTTCAATCTGAATAACAGTTTGGCCATTTGTAGAAAAAGCAAATGTAATTCACCATACCTTAAGGCAATCTTCTTAGACATTGTAAATCTTATTCTCCTTACTACCATGTATATACTACAAGTGCTTACATTTGTGATAATGTGTGTATCCTTATTAGGGCCATATTATATTACATTATAAGTTAGTGGTCCTCAAACATTAGCCTGCAATAGATTCACCTGGAGGGCTTATTAAACTCTGGACGTTGGGGCCCCACCCCCAGACTTCCTGTTTCAGTAGTTCTGAGTTAAGTCTGTGAATTTGCATTTCTAACAAGTTCCGGGGTGATCCTGATGAGGATCATTGACTTTTATAATCTAATGAAAATTGTCACCAAAACATGATAATTAGCAAACCATCTATTATTGATGACAAAATTTTACATTTAAAACACTGTCACCGGAAAGGAAATGCTTTCTTAGACTTAAATTTCAGTGCTTATTTACAAAAGGGCTGCTCATATTTTGTCTCCTGGGAAACTTTTAATGCCATGGTCTCAACACCAGCAGTTAAAAAGATAACGTATTTGTAAATTACCTTGAAGAATCATTAGCATGTCCATGTTTAAAGACATCAACAATAGCCGATGTTGAACTCTTTGATAACTCACTAAAAAGATATTGTAAGCATACATTTTTATGTGATCACCTACTTCATATATTTTTTGTATAAATTATATAAGAAAAAACATTTCCCTTTATGAGTATGAAAAACAATCATTTATTTTGTTGTTTAGAATTACTGTCAAGTAAAAAATATTTGCTTTATAGAAGTGATTCATCAACCTGTCCTTAACACATACATACACACAGACGCATACACAACCACACCTTCTCAGGCATACAAACACATTAGCACACTCATATGCATATGCACCTACAGATACACACAACTGCACACATACATGCATATGGACACATGCAAGTCTCACCTTGTATACCTTAACAGTGCCCAGAGGCATAAATTTACTATTACTTCAAACAGCATTTGGAACTTTGCTGGAAAAGACATTGAACTCTCAGTTTCAGCCAGGTGGTATTGAAGAAAAAACTCTACTGTCTCCACTTTGCACTATGGTCAGTTCACTACGGAATTTTCCCACAGATGTTAGGATCACATGAGTTTTAACCCATTATCAGTGCCAATAGTATTCTAGTTATCCGAAGGCCATCTCTTCACTTCATGCCAGTGATCACATGGGGTAGTAGTGAGAAAACATGCTGAGATCTGATATATATATCATAACTCATAGAAGACACGTCTATAAATGCATGCCTGTACAATCGATACTTTTAATATCGGCATGACAATCAACAGAGATGAGGAGAGGAAAAAGTGGCGATTTCTCACCACATTTCTTCCAAAACTTCTCCCAGGCATTCTTTTCAGACTTTTATCTCTTTACCTAAGGATAGGATAGAAATTTGGAAGTGATAGTTATTTCTGAACATACAAAAGATGATCAAATGGTCAAAATGTCTGGTATCATGAATTAATAATCAAGGAAGTCAGTCAAGTAGTTTCCATCTTGCAGAAAATGTAAGCTTTTCAACCAGATTCTTTTTGCTTTTCTCAAGATCTCACTATGTCCATGTCTTAATAAAGAAGTAAAAAGGATCACATAAGGCCAGGCATTGATCTGAACAAGCTAGTTTACAAGCAAAATAATAGTAGTAAAAATAATTATGAGTAATAAAATTAAGGATGAAACAGGAGCAATAAAAAATGAAGACTCAGCATGGGAAACATGAAACCAAAACAAAACAGACAAACAAAAAACACCTCTCCCTAAACTCTCTCAAAGGAAAAACAATCAGGATGCTTTATAACTTCTTTTTTTTTTCCCAGGTGTTTTATATTGATTTATTTTTTTCTTATGCTCATTTTCTTCATCTCTCTCAAGTACTTTTGCTAAAGAAGGTTTTTACTAAAGTTTTTTAAAGATGATTTTCATAAACATCTTGAGAGGAAACACAAAAAGTGTACTTGACATTGCTACTCCAGAAAGCAAAAAGAATTAAACTTTTTTCACTTTTTGTGTTAACATCAATTTTGCTGATATGTATTAATAAAGTATAATTTTTTAAAAAACTGCTGATAAAGACACATATGCTTTAAATATCACAACAAAACAACTCAGCAGAAGTGTGAATGAAGGGCAAAAATGTAACTCTGAATGAAAAAAGTATTCCATATACATGATGGTTTCCACATGCAGTTCTTTCTGAACCACATAGTACTGATTTCCAAAGTAGCAATTGGGGTCCTCTTACAGTGTGTTCACAAGTTGGTGGAACCTGTTCCACTGTCGCCACTGTGAAGAGCTTTGACATAGCAACGTGATGTTTTTAAACCAGACCTTTAAGGCCCTGTGAGGACATAAGCATGCATGATCACCAGCTGGGAACTTCTCATGATTAAATATTGCATCTAAATCAAGGAGTTAAGCTTGCCAAGTCATTTGTTGAATACAGAGCATATATGAGAAACTCCATACTATCACCAGCTTTAGAGGATCCAGGAAGAATAAAATCACTTAAACTGTTATGCAAGATGAAAAAGGAAGCAAATGTTAACAGACATATAGTATTCCTTAGCTATGTATAGATAAATACGTTTAATGTAATGTTTCCAAATTAAGACTATATAGTTACATTAGTGATAATTATTCCTAAAAACCTTGGTCATGATAAAGGAACCTGAAATTTTTCTTTTTTTTAAATTTTCCATTGCTTTGCTTTTTATTTAAGAGTAAGAAATATAACATTGATTAGAAAGAAATACACACACAGTGTAGAGTACTAGTTTTTTTTTTAAAATGCTAGAGTAAAAACATTTCAAAATTATCTAAGTTTATGTGAATTCAAAATTACATAGTGATATTATTTAATAAAGGAAATGTGCACACTGGAATATTTGAAGATTGTATTCTTAAAGAAGACATATTTTATATGTAAATTACATAAGCATAATTTTGATAAGGTCTCTAAAGATTCTATATATTGCATTGCTATAAGTTACATATATTTATATGTCTGCAATTTTATGTATATTATTTAGAAAAGAAAAGGAACATGCTTAAAGAGACAGTATTAGGAATTTAATGGAAATGATTCAGAAATATAAGCAATGAGGTACGTACCAATGGAAAATATTCAACATACCAGAGGAGTGTTGACTTAAGTTTTGACAGTGCATGTATGAAAAGATATTCCAACTACCATATTCGGTGCTGAGGAAATAGGTACCAAGCACTGGAAATAGTTGGAAGATGATAACAATTACATACCGTATCCTTGGATTTGTTTCTGCTGAGCTGAATTCCTAAATGAAGCATTACATCAGTCAGAAAATATAATAAAATATTTTTTAAATATAATTCATCATGTTAGGAACATGTTTGTAAATATCTTGAAAGTCAGAATCTGACTACTGCTGGGTACTCTTTAAGAAAGTATTGCAACTAGTAGAACTCCCTCACTTGTTAAAATACTAATTTCAATGCAGATTTGTGGGAGCTTGACTGTACCTTTGAAAATTTCCATTTCATCTTCTCTACCCACCAGATGAAAACTGCTTCAGAATACTCTTTCTATCCCCTTCTCCATTTTCCCAAATCCCTAAACTTTAAGATGCAGGGGAATCCATATTTGGGGAGCTGCTCAGATTTCTAGAAATGTACTTGATGGGTTAGATGTGTAGGACAGCTTTCCTGTTTTTGTATTTTCCCCAGAGAATTGACTTTAGGGCATAGACGTAGAATTCCTTTCTTCTTAAGCAAGGAGAAGCAAGCCAAAACCCATGCAAACTAACACCAGATGGTCTCATTTAAACATAGGCCAAGTAAGTGGTGACTTAGAGCTGACTGTGTTCTTGTCAATGAGCCGATGCCAACTCCAGCCCTAGTAAATGATTCATTCAGACATATTCAGACACTTAAAGTTATGGTAAACTTAGATTCTTGAGGTTGGTGAGAACCTCATTTGCCACCTATTCTCACCTCTGTGTTCAAAGAGGAGTTCCCTATAGCCACCTTGTTGTTCATAAAGACTGCTTCAGCCTTTCCAGCAATGGGTATTTTGAGCTGGAGTAGGCTCTCTTCTGATCATACTATTCTCCCCTGACCTGACTTCATCTACAAGCTCAGCCTTTGGTATCATCTTAAAAGTGACAAGACATAAATACTATCCCCATCCCAGTAGTCCTTCTGAACATCAGACATGTATAGACTACTGTCTACCTACCTCAGCACTCCCCAGGGACAACTCAAACATACCATGAACTCTCCATATCCAAACCTGCAGTCATGAACTCACCTATAAGATTGGCCTTATTCAGCTGTTCCCTATCTCATCATCCACTCAGTTGCAGAAAAGAGAAACCAAGCCATCATCCTTGCTGTTTACCTTTTATCACCTTTTAAGTCCTTCCAACTTTAAATCATAAATAAATGCCTGTCAAGTTTATCTACTTCTCCTATTTTCACTAATGCCAGTCCCTACTGAAAGCTGCCCTATCAACTCTGGGCCCCATCCTACCTATCTGCATTGCAACAAAGTTATCTTTTCAGACGGGAAAATATGAACATGTCATTTCCCTTTTTTAAAACCTGTTGGTGATTCTCTCTTTGACAAAGTCCAGACTCGTTTATCTGGCCCATAAGTACGTCATAGGCTGAGTCCCATCCTCCTCCTCTCCATTCTCACCTCACACCACATTCCCACATGATTTCCTTGCTCTTGCCACACTGTTTTCTTTCAGTCTCACTTGTCCTTATCATGCCCCCTCCTGCCAAAGGGTCACTTGTACAAGACTCTGCCTAGAAAACTGTCATCTGTACTTGTATTGGTCAGGGTTCTCTGGGGTAACAACCAACAGGAGAGATCTGTAAATATTATGATGTGTCCAAATTCCATAGTGCAGGCTGAAAGCTGGGAAATTGGATGAAAGTTTTTGATGAATTCTTCAGGAGATGCTGGGTGGCAGAAATGAAGATGGAAATTGTCTCTTCTGGCTGCTGAAATCATCACTTCTCTTTTTAAAGCCTTCAACTGATTAGATTAGAGGTCTCTCATTGCTGAAGGCAGTCTCCTCAGGCAATTCTAGATGTATTTATCCATAGATGCAATGGACTTACTAATTATTTAAGTCAATAAAATGTCCTTACAGTAACAATTAGGCCAGTGTTTGCTTGACCAAACAACTGGGCACCATTACCTGGCCAATTTGACACATGAGCCTAACCACCACAGTCCTCTTTACCTGATTAACTCCTAATCATCCTTCGAATCTCAGTCTGAGAATGCCATCTTCCCCAATGTTCCTAACGAGATCAACCTCTCCGCACCCCCCACATACACACACACACAATATAGATCTTACATGAATTTTTCAGAGCTGCAATTTTATTCATGTTTTCAGGATTTTTTGAATAATGTTTGTCTCTTCCTATAAATTCTAAGCTTTATAAATACGAAGATCATATCTGTATAGGTCCACCTGTATTAGTAAGGGTTCTCTACAGAAACAGAATATCTGTCAATATTAGGAGATATCTGTCAATAATATGAGATTTTATGAGTCTCTCACGTGACCGTGGGGATGCACAAGTCGAGGTTCTGCAGGCAGGCTGCAAACCAGGGGCTCTGATGAAAGTCCAATGAAGGTCCTTGATGAGTTTCTGGGAGACGTTGGCTGTCCAAAGATGAGATGGGAAATTCTCTCTGAATGTTGAAATCACTTCCCTTTTTAAGGCATTCAACTGATTGGCTAAAAGCGTCACCCAATCTCCCTGATTGATGCAGATGTAATCAGCCATCCACTCAGTAAATTCACTGGTGACCAAAGTCCATAAATGCTCTTGTATTACAATTAGCCCAGGGCTTGCTAGACCAAACACCTGGACACAATTACCTGGCCAAGTTGACACATTAGGCTAACCATCACACTACATAAGACAGTTTCCCACAATAAACTGTTTTCTCTCTTTTTAGAGTTTGAAAAGTTTCTAGCAGAATGCCTGACAGTGGTGCTTTCAATAAAGGCTATATGTTTATACATTTATTATAGTGGAAAACTATAATAGAGACTGCATTAGTCAAGGTTCTCTAGGGAAACAGAATCGACAGGAGATATCTGTAAATAGTATGAGATTTTATAAGAGTCTCTCATGCAACCGTGGTGATGCACAAGTCCAGGTTCCGCAGGCAGGCTGCAAACCAGGGGCTCTGATGAAAGTCCAGTGAAGGTCCTTGATGAGTTTCCAGGAGATGTTGGCTGTCCAAAGATGAGCTGGGAAATTCTCTCTGAATGCTGAAATCACTTCTTTTAAGGCATTCAACTGATTGGACAAAGCCTCAATCATTGCTGACAGCAATCTTGCCTGGTTGATGCAGATATAATCAGCCATCTATGCAGTAAACTCACTGATTACTAAAGTCCATAAATGTCCTTGTATTACAGTTAGCCCAGTGCTTGCTTGACAAAACAACTGGGCACAATTACCTGGCCATGTTGTCACATTAGTCTAAACATCACAGAGACTAAAGATTCCATGGATTTTCCAACTGCCCTTTGGAGAGCCCTAGGCATCCCATTTGCCCAGCAGGTACCTCACTGAAACAAATATGACTTCTAGACCCTCAAGACCACTTCTTCAGAAAAGATAATTAACTTCAAAACATCCAAGATGCAATTATTATTTTCTTTTGAGACATGGCTCAAAAACTTTAATTTTGTTTTTTGCTTAAAGAATCTATAAAGAATCATTGTGCTCATAACATCCATATCACATGAATAAATAATATTTGTCATGCATTACATTGATCTAGCTCATTTTACACAGCAGGAATTGTCTGTCTCTTTTTTAACTTTATTTTAAAAGAAGTTTTAGGTTACAGAAAAGTTACATAAAAAATATAGAGGAGGAGTGGATGTGGCTCAAGCAGTTGAGCACTTGCCTTCCACATGGGAGGTCCCAGGTTTGGTTCCTGGTGCCTCCTGAAAAAACAAAAAAACAAACAACAAGAAAAACAAATGAAAAAACCAACTCAAGGAAGCCAATGTGGCTCAGTGATTGAGCATCGGCTTCCCACATACAAGGTCCCAGGTTCAATCCCTGGCCCCTGGTACCTCAAAATACAAACAAACAAGCAAACACAAAAATATAGGGGATTCCCATATACCCTACCCCCTCCGCCTCTCACATTTTCCACTATTAAAAATATCTTACATGAGTATGGTACGTTTGTTACAATTGATGAATAAATATTGAAGCATTGCTACTAACTATGGTCAATAGTTTACATTATGGCTTACACTTTGTACCAGATAATTTTACAGGTTTTGACAAAATGTATAATGGCCTGTATCTGTCACTGCAAAATCATGCAAAACAATTCCATGCCCTAAAAATGCCCTATATTCCACCTATTCTTCCCTCCCTCTCCCTTCAGAACCTATGGTAACTACTATTTTTATATCAATGTTACAAGTTCTTCCATTACTACAATAATAAGTCTACTTTGATCCAAGGTTGCATTCTTCCCTTATGCTTGTTCATTCCTCAATCTTGAAGATTTGGGGATGGTGACACCTGCCCTGCTTCAGGTTGAGAGGGGGCTTAAACCTTATGATGCAGATGGAAGGAACTGTTTTGCTTGCAGTTGTAGATACTCTTTGCTTTTTAGGGTGGGCATTGTCCATCATCATCATTTTGTTAGATGTCCTGGGTGAGTTCGATGAACTGGAGAGTAGGTGTTGGCTGCAACTCTGCTGAGATTCAGAGCTCAATTGGTATGTGAATAGATATAGATTCTATCCAGATTGAGCATTGACTCACTACCCTCTACTCTCTTTTTATGCCCTGGTAACCTATCTTCCAGATTCTACCTCTGTAAGTCTGCTCAACATCCTTAGTTCTTTTCAGCAAGATCATGCAATATTTGTCCTTTAGTCACTGGCATACTTCACTGAACATAAGGTTTTCAGGATTTATCCACGTTGTAACATGTGTCAATACTTCATTCCTTCTTATAGCTGAGTAATATTCCACTGTATGTATATACCACATTTTGTTTATCCATTCATCCGTTGATGGACACTTTTGGCAATTATGAATAATGCTACGATGAATATCAGTGTTCATATATCTGCTCACATTCCTGTTTTCAATTCTTCTGGGTATATTCCCAGTAGTGGGATTGCCAGCTCATATGGCAATTCTATACTTAGTTTTGAGGAACCTCCAAACCGTCCTCCACAGTGACTGCACCATTTCACATTCCCCAGCAGTGGAGGAGTATTCCTATTACTCCACATCCTCTTCAAAACTTGCAGGTTTTTTAAAAATAGCAACCAGTCTAATAGGTGTACAATGATATCTCATTGTAGTTTTGTTTTGCATTTCCCTAATAGCTAGTGATTTTGAGCATCTTTTCATGTGATTTTTAGCCATTTGTATAGGAATTGTCTGTCTTTATTCTTGCTATATCATATGAGAAGCTGTTATGCTCATTTTATAGATGAGGAACCTGAGCCTAAGTAAAATGAAGTAATTTTCCAAAGTCAGACCCAAACCCTGAAAGTGGGTAATCACAAGCAGGAAGCACATGAGAAATTGCTTGACCTGGTTTCCAAAGGCCAGTGCTGGTTTATACAAACTAACCTGAATTATTAATAGTTCTTCATTTGAGCCCCCAAAGTATGGCACTTTAGACAATAGATGCATGGCCATCTCTAATTTGGTGTCATGGAAGGAGCACTAGTCTGGCTGAATGATTTCTAGTCCTGATTCTACCATGTCCTACCTGTAAGACCTCAGGAATTCTTGTGTGCTTGTTTTAACCAACATATTACATTGCTTTAAACACTTTAAAGATTAAATGAATGACTGCCTGAAATATTTTATAGGAAGATTATTTTTACAACTGGAGGTTGAAAACCGATATCTGCAAGCTATGAATGTTTTAAGTAACTGTCTAGAGCTCATCCGATTTGATGATTTCAGAATGATCTGTGTGTTTGGGGTGGAGAGGTCATAGTACTAGGTAGGAATTTCAGATATTGCATGTTTTGTATCAAGTTGAAGGGTACAGTAAATTTAGGAAATTAAATGGAATGCCCCAAGAGCAGACTCATTCATCCATCTTTTCTGCTTAAAAAATATGATGTTGGAAAAACCTAAATAAAATCAGAAAAAGAGCAATGAAAGTATCCTGAGTGTTTCAACTAAACAAACTAAAGAGGGTTATAAATGAAGGCAAACTCATTTTACATTATATAAATAAGGAAAAGCAGTGTAATGTTCCTATTTTAACATAGACATAATTTCAGCTTCTTGAATTTCAACCTCTTGATTGTTCTAAGCAGTGGGAGATGAGCATGTTAAGACCAAGTTCTGTATTTTAGTATTCAACAAGGTTATATGTCACTATTAAAAAGAAAAAATATACAAATTCCACAGGGAAGAAATATCTGCATTTCTATATTGATACCTTACTAGTATTATGTTACAGCAGTGTACCTCTTAGGAGTTTGAAGCTTTTGAGAATGCGGATCAGTTATTTTTCCTTAGATCCTTCCACATTCCTTACAGTCGCGGAGCTTCTTGGAATTTCTTTTAAGATTGCCAGATAATCTGACATTGCCTTATCTTGAAGATTTCAAACAGAATATGTCTTTTTGTCTTAAAAACAAAAGGAACAATGAAACCATAGTTGGAGGAACAAAATGCTTCTACATTAAGTGAGCTTCACATATTTTACCCAAGCTAATCCTTGCACTTCCTTATGAAGTAGACACTATCATCCCCTTTTTCAGATGAAGACACTGTGACTCAAGAACTTTTCTATTTCCTTACCCACTCCCAAGAGCTCTAAACATATTTTTTACACTAACTGCCTCGAGGATCAGAAAAGATTTTTCAATTCTAAGAAAAGTCAGGCCTGTAAGGAAAATCAGATTGAAGAGATGGATTGGGGCTAAGGACTGTAGCAGACTTCCTAGAAAGTTCTCACCAATAGATGACATGGAGCTAAGAACAGGTGGTTGAAGTGAAAAATAGATGAAGATCTAGTCAGGTAAGAGACTGACCTAGCACAGGAAGCACAATAAAAAAGAGAATTTATCATGTGTCGTTATTAGAGTCCTGCCACCTGGACTCCTTACAGCATGTAGCAGGGTTTGGCGGATATCTTCCTTTAGTCCATCCATACCATCCTACCTTCTCCATCCTGTTCTGTGAATCCTGGGAAGCTGACCTGTGTGTACTGAATTAACACATGCCTTTGCCCTCCACTTCCCAGTTGGGGTCAGCCAAGGCACATTGGCAAAATTTCAGAGAATAGGAGGAAAATGAGATCTGGATATTTATTTGTCCTTTCCATTTGGTTCATCACAACTTAACCGTATCCTTCCACAAGAGAGTCCAGCTTCTGTCAGGTGGTTCTCTTTGGGCTTCAGTAACTTCTCCTCCTTTGTGATGGTCCTTTACTATTACTAGTCCCCAAATACTGCACTACTTTCTGCTAAATTCCCTAAACTCTGCCCTCACCTTTGTACATAGTATGTTTTTTAAACTCTCCTCAAATAACCTGTTTTGAGTGAACTGTTTCTTACTGTGACTCCAAGTGTTAAACAAGGGTTGTTCATTACACTAGCAAGTGTTATGTCTCTAGTTTCCATGAAATGCTTTAATATGGAATTTAGTACTTGTAGCAGTTGCAGTTTGATATAGTTATGAATTCCAAAAATAGATATTGGATTATGCGTATAAACTGGTCTGTTCATCTGGGCATGATTAAGTTATGATTAGGGCTTTGACTGGGTCACTTCAGTAGGGTGTTGAGCCCCAGCCCTTGGTTGGTAGGGTCTCAAAGACAAAAGACATGACAAAAGACAGAGCTGGAATTTTTTGAGTTGGAGTTCTGATGCAGAGTTTTAATGCTGGAGCCCAGAGAAGTAAGCACACAGAGGAGCTTGGTTGTGAGGAAGGAGGGAAGGCTCCTGGAAAAGAGACGAGCCATTCACCTAATAGTCTACAGCTGGCCTTGTAGAGTGAAGCAAGCCTGAGCCTGGAGAGAGGCAAGCTCCGGGAAGAGAGGAACCCAGGAAGCCTGAACCCTGGCAGCCATCTTGCTCCAACACGTGGCAACAAACTTTGGTGAGGGAAGTAACTTATGCTCTGTGGCCTGGTAGCTGTAAGCTTCTACCCCAAATAAATACCCTTTTGTAAGTGCCAACAGATTTCTGATAATTTGCATCAGCACCTCTTTTGGCTGACTAATACAGGACTCCAGTACCTAAACAATGGATTCAAAAGGCAGAGTATCAGGACAGGGACTAAAGAATAAGATAATTGTTAGACAGCCTTTGTTTTCAGAACTATGGTCTGGTTTGACGGGTTGGCCAAATAAAGCTAGGGCCAGTTATTTGTTCTTCTTTCGTTTATTCAGCAAATACTTATTGAGTGGAAATCATATACTTGGCACCGTGCTAGGTGCTCAAGATCCAGTACTGCAGCAGGGAAGGGTGCAAGCAGGCCACCCCCCATTGTGGAGTCTGTGTGGCATAAGCAGAGTGAGTGGATGAAAGTCTGTGGACAGGCCATTGAAGATTTGAACTTTATCCCAAGCTGCTGATTGTTTTAAAAGAGGGGTGGCATATGATCAGATTTGAGATTTTAAAATAACTTGTAATGTTATAGGGGATGAGTGGTGATGGGCACATCATGAAATGATAATTACATTAGTTAAGATGCCTGCCTTGAGCAATGAGTGACCAAGGGTGCCATTTACCGACATGTCTAATGTTCTTTCTCATGAATATTTGATTTTCACATAAACATCTGAAATTTAATTGCTAACCATGATAACTTCAACTCTCTCTGCCTTGTGCTAGAAATGAATTATTTAAATGAAATGAAATATCTGTTTAATTTTTGGTTGTTTGTGATGTTTTCTGTGAACACCCTTTGAGGAACTATGTGGAAAAAGAAAATTTTAAATAAAATGTCACAGTAGTTACTCATGGGACTGTTTTGAAATAGTCACTTACAATTATAGTATGAAAGAGTATCTTCCCTAAGTAGAAGATAATGAATACATTAGCTTTACATAAATGATAAAAATAATGAATACAATGCAAGAAAACATGAAAAGTCATTCACATCTTTCTAAAATGTTTCCTCCTGATCTATAAATCATGTTATCTGCTGTTTGATTGGAATGATGAATAGAATGATAGAACCATAGAAAGAATATTGAAAAATTCACAATTCAGGTTGTTACATTATAAAGACAGTAGAACTAGTTCTTATCCTTGGCAAGAGTATGTTTATTCTCTTTCTCTGAAGGCAAGAATAATAATCTTAATGGTTTGAAACATTTGGAAATATTTCCCTAAATTTGGGGAAGTCTCTTAAATTATTTAGATATCAAATAATCTGTGAGACACTCTTAAGTATCCTGATATTCTTGGATTTTTGTTACCTCTTCCGTCTGCTGTTTCTGGCCTCCTTGTTAGGGTTGAAAAAAAGTATCATTTTAATGTTTCTTTCTCTCTAAGTCAAAAATAATAATGTGTCTGGTTTATTTTATATCTTATTCAATTTAGTTAGAGATGCTCAAAGGTTAGAAGCTAAAAACATATTATAATGTCCATTTACCTTAAGAAAAGGTAAAGTTCTTTATAGACACTATCATTTACAGAATACCCTGTGAAGTGAGTGGCTATTATTATATTCCAGTTTTTCATCTTGCATATCTGAGAAACATAAACATGCTTTAGAAACTAAGAGCTTTGATATCAAAAGCAGAAACCATGAAGGAAAATATTGTCACATTGGATTTTGAAAATTTTTTTAAAAATCTACAGTTTACAAAAGTGCACACAAAGCTAAAAAATAAACTTGAAAATTGTTTGCTGTGTGTCTGTAATGTATAAACAGAAAAGAACACTAATATCCTTAATATAGAAAGAGCTTTCACAAATCAATAGCAAAAAGATAAGCTCCACAAAAGAAAAGGTAAGCAAAGACATGAAAAGGTGAAAGTCCAAAACCAGAAATATAAAAATTAAAGACTGATAAATATATAAAAGTATTCATTCTCATTATTGATGAAAATGTAAATTAAAAATTAAGAGATTCCATTTTTATATAGCAAATTATCAAATACCTAAAAAAAACAATGTCTAGTCTTGGCAAAAGTATGAGTTATTTCCATGCTGTGGATGGGCTTACCAGTAAATTTTTGTTTTTGTGAGTGATTTGACCATTTGCAATAAAAACTACAAAAATGAATATACCTTTTTTATCCAGCCCTTGGGCTGTGAAGAATTTAACCTTAGAAAATAAAAATAGAAAATGCCTACTTTAAAAATTGTAAATGGTGTATCAATAATTGATTTTGTTAAATCAATGGTGTTTTCTAATTATAAGATACAAGAATGAGCACAGGCTAAAGTTTTCCACTTCTACATCACTACCACCAAATCATAGAAGACACATGAAAAATAAGTTAGGAAATATGCAATCATTTTAGAAATTAAGAAATTGAAGCCTTTGTGGACTTGATGCTATAAGACATCTCTGGAAGAAAAACACAGTTCTGAAGTTACAATGGTACATTCAAGGCCTCAATGAAATGACAAAGATGGTCCCTGGCTGAAATACTGTGGGCACTATGCTGAAAGACCAATGAATTATGTACCTCAATTTAGGCATGTTCTTAATCTTAATCCACATTCCTGGGGGAGTGAACCCATTATAAATAGAATCTCTTGAAGATGTTATTTTAAGTTATGGTTTGGCCTGACTGAATGAGGTTGAGTCTTAATCCTGATTACTGGAAGCCTTATAAAGAGAAAGAAACAGGAAGCCAGAGTTAGAGAAGGCCCCGGGGAGAAGCTGCAAGTCAGTAGAGATCTGGAAGAGAAAGGAAAGGATATTGCCATGTGATACAAGGCAAGGATACAAGCCAAGGAACTCCAAGTATTACCAGCAGTCAGCACCAGCAGTTTAGAGAATTTGGGAAGAAAGTATTGCCTCGCTGATGTCTCAATTTTGGTTGTCTCAAAACTTCATAAAGAGCATCTACAAAAAACCTACAGACCACATTACAATTAGTGATAAAAGGCTGAATGCTTTCCCCCTAAGAGAGAGAAAAAGAAGACAAGAATATCCACTGTCACCACTCTTATTTAACATAGTACTAGCAAGTGCAATAAGGCAAGAAAAGGAAAGAAAAGGCAGATAGATCCTAAAAGAAGAAATAAAATTGATCTTATTTGAAGATAATATATCTGTCTAAGTAGAAAATCATGAAGAACCTACAAAAACACCTCCTAGAACTAATAAAGAAAATCAGCAATATTATAGGATACAAGATAAACATTCAAACTATCAATGGTATTTCTATATAATAGCAATGCACATTTGAATGCTGAAATTTTAAAGTACCTTTCACAATTGCACAAAAAGAAATACATAGGTGTAAATATAACAAAACAAATATAACAACACTTGTATGCTGAAAAACACACAATGCTGTTGAAAGGTATAAAAAGGTCCAAACAAAGAGAGAGACATACTATGTTCACAGATTGAAAGACTCAACATAGTAAAGTTGCCACATCTCTCCAAATTGATATACATGTTCCTATCAAAATTCCAGCAGGATTTTTTTTTTTTAAAGATTTACTTATTTTATTTTATTTATCCCCCCCCCTTGCTGCTTGTGCTGCTGTGTTCATTCACTGCGTGTCTTCTCTGTGTCTGCTTATCTCCCCCTTGCTGTGAGGTCTTGCCACTTCAGCCCACCGAGCCGCTCAGGCCGGCATGCCCTCGCAAGGAGGCCTCCGGAGGCGAACTCGGGCCTCCCATATGGTAAATGGGGGCTCTATCCACTGAGCCACACCCACTTTCCAGGATTTTTTAGATATAAAGAAGATTATTCAAAATTTATCTGGAAGGGCAAAGCAACTAGAATAGCTAAAACAAGTTTGAGAAAGGAGAATAAATTGGGAAGAGTCAGTCTACCTGATTTCAAGATTTATGCAGCTACAGTATTCAAGACTGTGGTATTTGTGAAGGGACAAACACAAAGGTAAATGGAATGGAGCAGAGAACCCAGAAATAGATTCACATAAATATTCACAACTGATTTTTTACAAAAGTGTAAAAGAGAGGGGAAAAAAGCTCTTTCACCAAATGGTGCAGGAGTAATTGAACAAATATAGGCAAAAACCATGAGGAAAGCCTCACAACTTCTGAAAAAAATTATTTTGAAATGTATCATGGACTTAAATGTAAAATGTAAACTATAAGGCTTTTAGAAACAAAATAGGAGAAAATCTTTGGGACTAAGACCTAGAAAATGGCTGATAGATTTGCACTAAAAGAATGATCCAAAAAAGGGAAAAAATGGGACTGTATCAAATTGGAAAAACACAACATTTGTTTTGTGAAGATCCTATGAGAAGGATGAAAATGCAAGCTAGAGTGTGGGAGAAAATCTTTGCAAACCATATATCTGACAAAGGGATAGTATCTAGAATTTATTTTAAAAACCCAGTATGCAACAGTTAAAAAAAAATGATCCAATTAGAATATGGGGAAAAATATGAATAGACATTCCACTGAAATGGATATAGAGATGTCAAATAAGTACATGAAAAAATTCCAACATCATTAGCCATTAGGGAAATTAAAATCACAATGACATATTACTACACACATATCAGAATGTCTATTTTAAATTATAGTGATAACATCAAATGGTGGTGAGAATGTAGAGAAGCTGGATCACTCATACATTGTTGATGGAGATGGAAAATGGTGCAGCAACTCTGGAAAACAGACTGGCAGTTTCTTAAAATATCAAACAACATATAATTCCTATATGACCCAGAAAATGAACTCCTGGGCATTCATCCCTGAAAAATGAAGACTCGTGTTCCACAAAATCCAGTATATGAATCTTTATAGCAGATTTATTTACAATAGCCAAAAGCTAGAAACAACCCAGATATCTTTTAATGGGTGAGTGGTTAAACAAACTGTGGTACAGCTATACCATGGGATGCTTTTCAGAAAGGAAAAGGAAAAACTATTCAAACACAAACACAACTTGGATGAATTCCCAGAGAAATATGTAGAATGAAAAAATCCAATCCCAAAAGTTTGCATACTGTATCATTCCATTTATAAAACATTCTTGAAAAGACAACTTTATAGCATTGAAGACAAATTAGTGGTTGTGAGGGTATAGAGGGAGTAAAGACAGGAGAGAAGAGAGTGTGGCTATAAAAGGGCAACATGAGGGATCCTTGAGGTGATGGAAATATTCCATCTTGACTGCATCATGTTGATATTCTGACTGTGATATTGAATTATAGTTTTACAAGATGTTGTCTTTGGGGGAAAATTGGTAAAGGGTACATGGGATTTCTCTGCATTATCTCTTCAAATTGCCTATAAATTTAACATTATCTCAAAGTAGAAATTTAATTTAAATACACCCCACACACATACACACGTGTAATTCCATAAGTGTAAAAATAATTAAGCTTTCACTCCAGAATGAGGGATCTCAGTGGAAAGTATCTAGCCATATTATCCACAGTCTATCTTATCATCATTTATAATTCTTTTTCCTTTCTTTCTTAAAATATACCAACTTCAACCCCATTCTTTCTGTGCAGCCACCTAAATGTCAAAGAGTTCTATGTGATAGGTAGTCCTTCCTTCTTTGTCGGGCAACCTATGAGCTAAAAAATCAAGTTATGTTCACAACACTACTTTTTATTCTCCCTCCCTGTGACACACACCCCAGAGGCAGTGGTGAAATAGAGACCACAATAAATTTCACCTTATGAATGGGGAAGAATGGTAGATGCAAAGAATAACTGGTCCACGGCAATGCCACAGTCCCCTTGAGCAGCATAAAGATGAGTATCCTGGGTGTGAGGAAATTTTCTAGATTCTATTTCAAGAGAAAAATTCCTCTAGACACTGTTGTCCATGGCCACTTCTTCCATATTCCAAGATGTGCATCCTTGTCTGTTTTTTACCTGGCCTCTTCAAATGTAAATGATCTTGCAAAGCTTGCCCTTATAGGAGCCTATCTCCTGCTAATACAGAGAGTTTCTTCTGTTTCTGTTTTTGTAATTTTGCCTGGAATAGTCAAACACTTTTTGGTCTGGACTCACAGTCTCTTCAGAAGACACAAACACAGTTCCCTCAAACGCTTAGACGGTTGCTGCTCCATAGACCAGTCATGTCCATATCACAGTAGCCATACTTGACATTCTTTTTGAGACATAGTACTCAATCTGTTCTTTTTCTTTTCTTTTTCATTCTCACCCCATGCTTTTGTTTTCCTTTGCCATTAAGTTGCAGCTAATTTTAAGCTCTCTGGAAAGATAGGTGAAAAGATTACCTCTGATCTTTGTCCTAAGTCACTTTATACAGATGGGACATTTTACTGGGGCTTCATTGTTCAAAGCTTTTGAAAACTTGTTTCTTAACGTTTGGGCCTCGAAAAGCAGTCAGTTTTTCAACCCTACAAACCCTGAATTTCTAGTTTTTTTCCCTTTCGTTTTTGCTTACACAATGGCCAACTCTTTTTTTTTTTTTTTGAGTTCATGACTTTCTTACAATATCTCACCAATAATGGCCACCACACTATCTTTCCACTCTTCTCTTAAACCTGCCAGTACAAAAAGTGTGTGGTTTACCTCCAAAGTTACTGCAGGGAGCCAATTTGTCATTGCATAACATGGACTCCCTCCTTTTGAGCACCTAATATCAGTTTTTTTAGCGACCCAATATTATGTGCTTCAGGCAATTGACACGGCTGCATTTTACTTCAAGGTAACTACTGGGTAACAGTGGTTGCTGTAAATCTAAGTAGCTTAACACAGCAAATCCAGGTCAGGCACTTCTAGTCATTTCACATCTAAATGACTCAGACATCCATCCTGGAAATTTTATGACGTCACCACATCAGAATCCTACATTATCTGGCATATGGATGATAGAGAGAGAGAGAGCCAAGGATCCGACAGGAGATTTTAGAGACAGACATAAAGGAGGCGTACACAAGTGCTTCTCAAACATTAATATGCATAATTTGTGAAAATCCCCACATTTCATTTACCCAAAGTACTTAGTTGTCCACAATCTAATACCAAGAGGGACTTGGAAATTTAGTGTTTCAGTGATCTTGGGAATAGGATTCAGACTGATGATTAACTGACAATTCCTGGACATACATGCCCTACCTAATATCAAGATTTATCTCAAATTCATTGAGATAAACATTGTGGTATCTGTATAGAAAAAGACAGTTTAATCCTTGGAGAATAGTAGAAAACTCATAATAGATCTATGTACAAATGATATATGATATGATAGAAATAGTATATCAAATCATAGATGAAGAGACAGACTATTCAATAAATAAACAATGGGGAAAAGTTTCCATATTTCATTCAAAAAATAATTCCAAATGGAATTTTAAAATAAAAATTTATAAAATTGACAGAAAATGCATAGAATATCTTTATGATATTAAGGTAAAGAACTTTTTAAACAAGCCTTAAAGGCAAAAGTCAGAAACAAAAATATTAGAAGGCAAGTGACATCAAGGAAAAATTGAAAGACAAGCCCCTGACTGGGATAATGCATTTGTAACAAATATAAACTCCAAGGATTAAAACCCAGAGTACTTAAAACTTCTTAGAAACAATTAAAAAAATACAAACAGTTATGTTGAAAAATCAACCTAACATATAAATTGGCAATTTATAGAATAAATAAATGACCAAGAAAGTTACAAAAAGGCATTTACCTTTTTTAGCAATCAGAGGAATAAAAACACAAATGATATATCATTTTTCACAACTTATATTTGCAAAAGCTATAAATGTTCAAAATCTATATCATTGATGGGATGTAGGAAATTGGTATGCTTATCCACTGCTGGAGAATATCAATTTTTACAGTTACATGGGAAAACAATTTTACAGTGATAATTAAAATTAAAAATGTGTTTACCTTTAGATCCACTTCTAGTTACATATCTGAGACTAAAATGTATATTTACATAAAGATGCATGTATGAGAAATTTCATTACTGTATTATATGTAATTGTAAAAATTGTTAAAAATCTAAACATCTATTAATAGGGGAAGGCAATATTTACTATATAACGATGGAATGCTAAGAAAGTATTTTAAAGAAATGAACTAAATACATGTGAAAAAACAGGCTGTACAATAGGCACAGAGTAATAAAACACATTTACAAATATAAACTACAAAGGCACACAGGCAAAATGATTATAAAGTTTTCAATAGCACAGTTTTATGTATGTAAATTTATGGAAACATTCAGGAAGTTTAAAGACCAGCCTCTTTCCAATGACTGAAAAATAAGAAGTGGTTGTCATGGTAGACTTTAACATTTTGGGTAATGCTTAACTTTTTAAACAGACAAAAAATATTTTTTGTGGGAATTAAAACAAATGAAATAAACAACAATAACAATTGGAATGAAAATACACCAACATGTTATTAATTGACACTGAAAGGTCTAATTAAGAGTGAATTTTATTTGCTTTGCTGTATTTAGTATTTTCCTTGTGTTTTTCAGAAACATATTTTCATATTTAAAATTTTAAATTGTTCAAAACATTTTAATGAAAATAAATTATGATGCATGCATAAATAGGGGATCCATAAAAACTTAGATGGATTTCATTGGCATGGGAAGTTGTTCACACTCTTCTGTTAAATAAGAAACAGGTTTTGGAATAGAATGTTATCTTGGTTATAGAAGATCAATTATTTTCAAGAAACAAAAACTCCCTCAAGTCAGCTTAAATGATGGGAAATTTATTATAAGAAACAAGAAGATTTCACAGATACAAGTAAAAAGTAGAGGTAAACCTTGTGGGACACAAAGATGAGCAACCTGAAGTTTATGAGGAATCAAAGTAGCCATTCTCTTTCTTTCTATCTTCTATTCTCATAAAAAATGAGAAGGACAGAGAAGGAAGGGTTGACAAAAGCATTCATTTATTCATTCATGAAAAGGAACAAATGAAGGAAGGAAGCAAAGAAGAAACACAGAGTTAAAGCAGTGACAAATTATTGGTCAACATTATTTCTCTTTAAAAAAAAAAATCCCTTAATTTATTTCAGGACTATAAGACAATAGAATGAATTTACAAGATATGTTATGGTTTTTCCTGAATCTTTTAGAAAACAAGATCACTCTTCTGAATTATTTTAATTGCATGCCTGGAAGGAAATAAGGAACTAAGGGCTTATATCCATTTCCTGTGATGTACAGTTTCCTTCTAAACCATTCACTATATATTATACCCCATAAATGGCATCCTAGGAATTAAACTCTGAATCATGTAACTATACCTAGTTGCCTTCTTTTCTAAGTTCTTCCTTTTTCGAGGTATAAGCGTGGGTGATCCACAGTTCTAGGCTAAAGACAGCGAGGAGACACCATCTGGATTGCAAAGTCAAAGACTGCCTAGAGATGCTCAACAGCTTTAAGTGCTATCTTTCTCTCCATTTCACTACTTTTGAGGCTGTTTCCCCATGAATTAATTTTATGAATTCAGCTAGTTGGAACCCACCATTTTCAGAGGGGCTAAAGAGTTTGGGATACATCATTAATTTCAGAATCCTCTCTAGCACTTCGGTAATAAATACAGAATATATCTTTGTTAAAATAACCTTAAACACTCAATTTTCACCAATACCTCAGAAACATTATCACCTGAAAAGAAAATTCCAAACTTAAATAAGAAAGTTTCAACAGTGTTTGGCTTTCATGGTAAATAGCCTTAAACAACTTTATTTTGAGGAATTTTACTCCAAATAGGTAGCTAGTAAATGCGTCCTTTGAAATTTACTATGAAAGGTGTAAATAATAAAAATATATATATAATTTCCCCTTCTCTCCTATCTCTAAAAATATAAACTAACAATGGGCCCATGTCTATAAAATTTGTTAAAGTTCTTTTTCCTGCAGATTTCATTATTCTCTGGATGTAAATTCTGTGCAGGTTTTTCAAACAAATGTCATAAGATAGAATTGGATAACCTTGTATTTTAAGCGTTTTACTTAGGGTATGAGAGTAAATTCCTCAGCTATACTTAAATTTTAATTTAAGAGTTTGTAAATGGTTTTATTCTTTCAGAAACAAAACCAGGATGATACTATAATTCAAAATTAGACTGTCTGCTGTCCTTTGCCTACCCATCAAGGATCAAACACATATAAATTCTTGAAAAGCCAGTTATTGAAATGGCAGGTTCTTATTGCACAGAGCTTTTCATATCCCATTTTCCTTTCTGAAAGAAGATGTAAGAAATATTCATTTCAATTCAGAGGAAGAAAATTTTTCCATTGTTTTCTATAAAGTCTCAAAAAATATCAATGACAACAGCAAACAAATCAAAACATATAATTTGTTATATTCATGATATAAACTGTAAGTAATTTATTTTTAAAATTCCCACTAAAATAATCTCAATGACTGTTATTATTCATAGAGTCAGAGATAATTCCCCGGGGGCTATTTGGAGATAGTATGGCAGAAAAATATACTGGGGAAAACAATAGATGCCCATGGGGAAGATGAGTCTCAAAAACTTAAAGCAAAATCCCAAAACAATTAGCTGAGGCAAGCAGCCCAAACTTTAAATAGAAACTAGAACCCTGCCTTCATATTTATTAATCCAATCCAGTATGTAGCAAATATTCAATCTCTACACATTTATTCAGCCTCTAGAAATACATAAAACATTGTTTCAGGCAAGGGGATAGAGAGAAAAATATAGCACATTCCATGTTCTCAAAAGGCTCTTATTAAACTGGTAGAAACTCCATAAATATTTGCTAAGTGTAAATTATCTATGAAAGAAAGAATGAATGAGTGAATGAGTAAAATGATGAGTGTTCTATCAGAAAAGCTCTATTCACTAAGTGATAATTGAAACATTCTTTCTAAAGAACAAATCTTGACAGTATCTCTGAAATTGCTGATAACGATTATGGGAGTTGAATGATTCAGTTTTATTTTATTTTGGTCATAACCATAAAGAACTACTGATTATCAGAACCAATGCTAAAAAACCACTTTTCTATTCAGAATATTGCTGAACCCCTTAAACTTAGAATAGGGCCTGGCACATAGCAAGTGCTCAATAAATATTTAGTGGATAGTTGTAAAATACATTTGACACATTAAATCAAATGATGCTTTTTGTTTCTTTTTAAATACCTTATCATTAAACTTTATGGTCACATCATTTAATGAATGGTAGAAACCAGGGTATTTTTTTTTTTTTTTTGGCCTATGCAATGTTCAGTTTTGAATTTTCTTTTTAATTTCACATTTTTAATTATATTTTTATTTTTTAAGAAGCTTTAGATTACATAAATGTTACATAACAAACATAAGGGATTCCCGTATGCCTCACGCCCTCCCTCTCCCAAACTTTCCCACATTAACAACATCCTTCATTAGTGTGGTACGTTTATTATAATTGATGAACCCATATTGAAGCATTGCTACTAACCATGGACTACAGTTTCCATTATAATTTACACTCTGTCCTGCACAATTTTGTAAGTTATGACAAAATAAACAATGGCCTGTATCTGTCACTGCAATGTCATGCAGGACAAATCCAATGTGCAAAAAATGCCCCCATATTACACCTATTCTGCCCTTTCCCATTCCTCAGAACCTCTGGTGGCCACTGCCTTTACATCAATGATAAGAGTTCTTCCAATGCTAGAATAATAATAAGTCTATAGTAGAATAATAATAAATCTACTTTAGTCCATTGTTCATTCCCCAATCGAGGATTTTGGTATGGTGACGCCCACTCTGCTTGTAATTGAGAGGGGGCTTAGATCCCATGGGGCCGATGGATGAAGCTATTTTGCTTTCAGTTGCCGACATTCTCTGTTCCTTGGAATGGGCATTGTCCATCATCATCTTCTTGCTAGTTTTCAAGAGGAAGTCAAATGAACTGGAAAGTAGGTATTGCAACTCTGCTGAGATTCAGGACTCAACTGGCAAATGAACAGACCTAAGATTTAAGTCTCTGGGACATTTATTTAACAAGTATAGTACTAATTATAGGTTCAAATGAAAGGGACAGAAGAGCCATGTGTAGAGAACCTATAAATGAGTCTAGCTCTGTCACACTGTGGAGTATAAATTCTAAAGTAAGTCCCCCTGACAGGGTGCTGAATTCATGAGCTTTCTGCCATGCTTATAGTTTCTGGATACCTCTAGAGCACCACGGTACTTTTTGAGCTCTAAGGATTCCTAAACCCTATTGACCAAATGAATTCATCGTGAATTGCAAAATACAGGGAAAGCAAGGTTGTTCTTTTATTGATACACCTACCAAGCTTAATTTAGATATGCTTAGGATTAGAAAGTGTGGAGCATGAGATTTTTTGCCCTGGACCCTTCCTCCCACTCCCCATAGAAACCATTTTTCTTTCTTTCTCTATCTCACTTTCACTTTCGCACTCTTTCTACCTTTCTTTCTCTTTCTCTGCTCCTTGACATTCAAAGACACAAGGAAATTATCTGGAAATGGTAGGAACTCAAGTCCAATTCTTTCTGTCTTTAACACTTTCCATCACTGTGAATTAATATGCATAGTAGCTAATAAGCTATGAAAAACACTTAACAATACAATCCATGAATATTAATCTGAAAGGATACCAGCCATAAAGGGAAGACTACTACTTTCATTGTATAAGGTTAATAAGAGAGCCTTGGAAAAATAAGTGATGGAGCCTCAATTTCATACATTTCCATTCTGCTTAAATTCATCTCTCCACCTTTCTTTAAATTTGACTCAAAGTAGAAAATTCAGCATCCATTTATGAAGACAAAATGTATAGCCAATTCTGATATTCCTGCTACTTCCCATATATACCCTGAAATTTTGATATGTAAATAATTAGTCTATTGGTAGAACAATCATATTTGGCTTTTTCCTCTGGGAAATTGCCCAATGGATCTTTTAGGGTTTTAAAATAGCTTTCAGTAGCTTTTTTCTCCCATTCATCTTCCTGGAGTCTCAATTCCTATCAGTGATTAGATATAGTGGGTATCAAACTAGGCTGCATATTAGAATCACCTAGGAAGATCTTAAAATAATATTGGTGTCTCAGTTCTACTCTAGAACAATTGAATTCGAACTTCTCAGTATGTGGTCCTGGTATCTGTATTTTTAAAGTAACCTAGGTGATCTTTATGCACAGGAAGAGTTGAGAACCACTGGCAAGTATCATAGGTTCAGCCCTTGTAGATTTAATTATCTTTGTAACAGTTAGACCACAAGCATAAGGCTTGTCCTTGGAATGTATGTCTTCCAGTATATGGGGAGAGTAGAAATAAAATTGCTGGTTGAAGCAAATATGTTCTCACTCTCTAGCTCAAGCACTTACTCTAGTATTTGGACCAACAATATGATCTTTGTATAAGGAAATTTTTTTTAAAGTTTTTATTTGGGAATACTTTTAGATTAACAGAGTGTTACAAAGCAAGAATTTTGATATATTTGTTAACTAGCTTCCCCTAATGTTAACATCTTACATAACCATGATACGTTTCTCAAAATATTGTTACAATACCATTAATTAAACTACAGATACCGATCTGTGAAGAGTTTCTGTCTTTCCTTGTTTAGGATGACTTTGACACTTTTGAAGAGTACTCATCAAGTGTTTTGTAGAATGTTCCTCAGTCTGGGTTTGTTTGATGATTAGATTGGGGTTATGAGTTTTGCAAAGGTGCTTTTTGATATGTTTCTCCACTGTAAAGTTACTACTTATTTTTCCTTTCCATATGGAAATGAGGACTAAGTCTAGCTCATACCCAAGGAGAGGGGAATTAAACTCAAGTTCCCAGAGAGGTTGTTGTCTATGTATATTATTTGAAATTTTCTGTAAGAATGATTTGTTCCTTCTCTACCATCAATTTATTTATTCAATTATTTATTTACATCAGTATGGACTCATGGATATTTATTTTATTATTTTGGTTATAATTCAGTACTATCACTATTTTATTGCTCAAATTGTTTCAGCTTTGGTCGTTAGTAAGTCTTTGAACTTGTCTCCCATGTCCTTACAAGATGCCTTTATCCTTTGTTTTGTTTTGTTTATGAGACTTCTTTACTTTGTGGTACTACAAGAAGCTCCAGTATCTCTTTGTGTTTTCCATACCACAGTTCTAGAATCAACCATTTCCCCAAGGAACCCAGGTTTCTTTTGTTGAAAAATGATATTAGAAGCCAAGATCTGGACACTGGGTATGCTCATTACTGCTGGAGTGTCACTGAGATAAGTTTTTAAAAATTTAGTCTCTTCTTTATTCAACACTATCTAAAATCTACCTCTTGAAGATTTATAAGAACCCTCAGAGTTTACATATTAGGTAAAAATAAGATCCACTATAATTAGGAGATATAAATTCTGACTGTTAAACTGGCCCAAGATCTTTGGGAATCTTTGTGATCTTGGCTTTCCTTTTCCAGATATTTTCACTACTGGTATAATAAATATATTGTGAGTTCTGTAGTGGGTGCGGCCTTCTATCTTTACTTAAAAATGATACTCAACCATATACTCCCAGAAACATTGTATATAAGAGTGTATTTCTTTGGCCTTTTAGCATTTCTCAAAGTTAAAATGCATCATAAAATTTCTGGAGCATCTAACAGCTGACAGGTGATTTACTCACTCTACCTTTTACATTCACCCTCAAGAACACCACATTTTAGTGATTAGGTTTCTTTTGAATCACTAATCCATTTTTTATTGTTTTAAAACCCTAGAGTTGTTCATCAAGCAGTAGTTATTTTTCATAAATGATTTCATAAGAGCCTTGATGAGTTTGGATATGACTTAGCTTTAGTTATAGCAGCATTTGGAGCTTTTGTCCAGACACTGATTGGGACTCAATACAAGAATTTGGCATTCAATTCCAATCATTGAATCTTGATGTAATAATAGAAGGCCCTTCAGAGAAATAGGAAAGAAAACAAGAGGTTCACCCTGTGAAGCAGTCAAGTCCAGTGCAATTTTGCTTTCAGGGAATCACATTAAATATCTGTGCAATCCAAAGTTAAGATCACACAAAGTAAAGTAATTAGTCTTTGCTTTCAAGTCACTGTGCCCACTTTCCCTCTTCGCAATGACACAACATGGAAAATAGGTTGAGGAGGAATGTAAAGTAATCAGCTCTTAAGAGAGCAAGATGTCCAAAGATAAAATGTTATTTTTCTTGTTGTGTAATAAATGGCAACTGTGATAAACAGCTCATAAATTATTCAGTGATTTTTGTTTCAGTTGTTTAAGTTTTCAGAGAAAGCCAAATTGCTACCATAAGATGTGAAATGCTCTGTTAAAAGCACACGCATAGATCTTTGTAATTTTGAGATGGGGGTATGCAAATCTGTCTAGAAAATTCAAAATGGCTACAAGCAAAAAAAGTAAAATTGGACCTGAGTCAGAAAAAGTGAATGAATATCAAAGAACAAACAAATGAAATAATGGGATTGAACTTAAATGCTCAGTCATTTCCCAAAGAAAAGAACTTCAATCTTGGAAATAAAAACCTCTGAAAGTGAGGAAGAGTGTATATATATATATATATATATATATATATATATATATACACTCTCTCTCTCTCTCTCTGTATATATATATCAGGTTTTCATTCAACTTGACAGTCAGTCTCCAGGTACTCTAGAGATACTTGTTCCCTGAAAGGCAAATATGAGCATTTTCTAATTGTTTACTGCAGTTTCTTCCAGGACTTTATCTACAGGTTTAATGTCTTTACTGTTACATGACAACCAGGAGCAGTTTACAAGCCCACACGCACACACATATACATGTGCACCCTTTATGAAAGTGATTCATCTTATGCAGAGAAGACAATTAGTGTCATGAAGAATCTTTTAGTCCAGATTCAGACTGTCCTCATTAAAAACAAAGTAATAACAAAAATGATAAACACATCTAATCTCCTTATAATATTACCAGAAAGAGCAGTCCATTTCCAATCCTTCATTTTTCTTTTTTCTTTTTAATTTCCTCCCCACTTCAGTGAAGAGATGGACTTTGCTTTAACAAAAATCTCATATATGAAAATATAAAATCATCATCAAAACAAAATGGAGGGACTTGTTGCTTTTTCAAGGATTTTCCAGGACCCTCCGTTACTATGTTGACTTCCCTGGTACTTCTTGATCAGAATTTGATGTTTCAAATTTATTAGCAAGGACTTTTTCAAGAGCATTTCCATTTAAAAGATGGCTTCCTTAGTTCTTCAACTACTCTGGTCTGATGAATGCCATTGTGTGAGTCTCTTTCTATTAATGGAACCATTTCTGCTACTGGGTTAAGTGGACACTGGGTGACTATATCAGTTAATCATTATTGCTGCTATTTTTCTATTCTGTGCTGTGAAAGACATAAAATAATTAAAAAGTCTGGTTTCACATTCAGGAATGCCCCAGACCTAAGGTACCAACCACCTCAAACATATCATCAAGAAAGAAAAATGGAGCTGATAGGTTAAGCCAGAAAGAAATGAGTAAAGATTAAATTTTATTCTGGAAGGGAAACTCAGAAAACACTCTTGAAGGTGAAGACTAGAATTCAACACTCCTCACTAAAGCCATTATCCATGTTTATTCTTAGTAAATCACAGATGAATTCCATATTGACACTGTAAAACCAGAGTAACCTGGTTGGACAATCTGCATATCTGACATTTAAAAGTAGGCATCTACTGGAATGATAGTGGAATTTAGAAGAAAACTCTAAAAACACATCTTAGTATAATTTTATTCAAAAATATAGGTTTCCAAATATGGAAAATGTTTGGACAAAGGGTACTCCTGAAAGGAGATGGAAATCAAACTAAATCAGTGTTTTCTCTCAAAGCCCTAAAACCATTTTCCAAGGGGCACAAATAAAGTCTTTATAGATGATTCTCGTGCATTTCAGAACAAATGCCTAGAGAGCAGCAGGTGCTCTTAGGGAATGAGGGAGCCTGCAGAGCACATGACTTTAATCAGATCAGCATAAATTTATCAGATTTAAGTACTAGAACTCTGAGTACGATTTCTTCTGAAAATAATTGCTTTTCTG
Organism: Cabassous unicinctus; assembly: GCA_029593785.1. NCBI lineage: Eukaryota > Metazoa > Chordata > Mammalia > Cingulata > Chlamyphoridae > Cabassous > Cabassous unicinctus. The sequence continues at coordinate 5,858 of JAQZBX010009534.1, read as the reverse complement.
CTCAAATACATATAAACATGAATATCAATAAACATGATGATTTGAATTTCCTTCCAACTCTAGATGATATCTTCATACCATACGAGGACTAGAATTGCCAGGATTACTCTGTCAAGAATTTTCGTATTTTGTAGAGCACTTAGTTAAATATTTTTTACTTTTATCGTTCGTTATTCATGTTTATCCACGCACATATTTTTACAAGAAATGTCCATGATTCATAAATCAGCAAAATTTTAGGCAGATTTTTATCAGCCAAACATTTATCTCCTGAAGAAAGAGTGGTGTGGGAGAGATCACCACCGAAGGATTAAAAAGAGAAAAGAAAATCATGGGGATAAGATAGACTACAGCACTGAATAGGATGCCTATTTTTGGACTCATGAAAAAAAGAGCATAAAACCCAAACTGTTCAGCATGGACTCTAATACTCTGCCTGCTGTCCCTCTGACCAACCCCACCCCTGCACACCATCCCCTCCCACTTCCCTGCTTAAAAAATAGAGAAAATTATCTCCTAAAGAATAAAGGTCCGTTTGCTTATACTTTGGGCAATAAATTATTTTGAGAATTCCCAAATATTACCCAAATAGCTCCTAATATTTTCAGTGGTGACAGGGAGTGGCTGGGCCATCAAGGACATGAGTGCAAAATCTTTGGCTCAAACCTTTGACAATCTTTTCCCTCATGATTTGGCTATAACAATACAACTTTAAAAATGTATATAATTAATAACTATGCTTTCATAAGTGTTTCCATAGATTTCTAGTTTATTAGTACAGAACATTCACTTGGGTCCACATTTCTTAAAATATGTTCTGTCCAATATTTACAGGTTTTAATTCAAAAACTATTATTATGGATGCCAAATCATTAGGGAATATTTTTAAAAGTAACACAAATTTGCTTTCCGATGGCTTGTTTACCTATGGTTTCTTACAGTATGTTAATGTATGCTGTGAACACCAGGAGGAGAACGAAATAAATTGCTTGGACTACTCTTTTTTAAAGGCTCCTCTTCTGTAATTACTATTCTGCAGAACACTTTTGGATAAGTATTTGTCTAGATAACTCTTTCTTCTATTAAAAAAAAAAAGTAATATATTAAAAACACACTAGAGGAGTGCTGGTGGAATAAATTAAGAAAAATTCACTGGCAGATTTACTGAAAAATGTAATTTTTTTCCAATATTGATAAATTAGGGATTTTATAAATATGTCATTTAATTTGGCCATTTAAAATATAATTACTCCTTCAGGCAAAAAAATCTATTAGTCAACACTAATTCTTAAATTGAATATCTTTCAAAAGAGAACATATTTTCATTTCCCTAAAATGGTATCAGTATAGATCAGCCTGAAAGTTTAAGGATGGGTAAAAAAGCCACTTTTGATAACCATTTTAGGTTTGAAAATCCATGGTCCTTAACACTGCAATCTCTGTTTTCTGGGAATCTAGAAAAAAATATTCCCAGTTCTGCCCACCATTTAAGTATTTCCTATCATCATTATAAGCCTGAATCACAGCAAGACTCTTACTGACTCATGCAACAACAAATGAAGACTAGAGGGATGGTGGCATAGAATGGAAAGAGCAGCATCTCTTGAGAGTCCACGATCAGTGTTTTATTGCCTCATTCTAGAACATGAGTAGACAAAATCAAGGCTTGCCAGAAATATGGAATACAAAGGCTAAGCCAAGCAAACAGGAAAAAGAAATCAGAGGAATTAGAGGTAATTCAGGGAACAAAAGATAACTTTAGAACACATATTTAATTACTTCCTTCCAAGAAATTCAAGATATAGCTTCCCTATGTTATGATGAATACTGTGTCTCCAGACCTGACATTTCTTTCCATATGGAGCTAAGACATGCTTGGCATCATCCTCTTTGCATTCTGCACTAAATTGCTCAACTCACCTTCATCCTTCTTTGTGTGAGCTAGCTGCAGGTAGTGTATGCTGTTTCTCAAGGGCAGGCCTTCTAGTCTCCTTCTTTTTGGAAGTTTTATTCTGGCCCATCATAGTCTCTGAATGGTGGGTAAATCAGTGCACCTCTGGCATTCAATATTAGGTAGCATGCTTGCCCACACATGTGCCATGATCCCTTACCTAACTGCTTCATTAACAAAGGTGATATGTTTGACTTCCATCTACTTCTAATTTTTAAAAATTTATAAACTTGCCTAAAACACTGGTGGAAAGAAAACAAATTATAAACAAATCAATTTTATTGATACATATTAATAAAGCATAAATCCATTCAAAGTGTACAATCAATGGTATTTGGTATAATTATATAGTTGTGCATTCATACTGCAATCATTTTTAGAGCATTTTCATTATTCCAGTAATAATAAGAAGGAGAAGAAACAAAAACCAACCAAACAAAACTCATCACCTCTCAATCTCTCTATACTTCTCCTGCTGTACATATCTGCTTTTCTGTTTCCTTCTCTCTAGTTTATTTGTACTTATAATTTGTAAAAACAGTCTTATATATGAAATATCACCCATATTCATATTTTACATGTTTCACAATGTTGTACAGTCCCCTGTTACATTTTTTAGCTTTCCTTCTAGTAATATGCATGTTCTTAGACTTTCCCTTTCAACCACTGTCATATCCATGTAATAGCTCTGCTAGTCACAAACACCATGATGTACTCTCACATTTCCATTCATTTCCAAAGATTAGCCTTTTCACCAATTCTGCACAGGTTAACCCTCAGATTTCCGTTCTCTACCCTCCTTCTCTTTTCTGGTAATGTATATTCTAATTATTAATTCCATGAGTTTACACAAGATATTTAGTTCATAAGAGGGTAATCATACAGAATTTATCCTTTTGTGTCTGGCTTGCTTCACTCAACAGAATGTCCTCCAGGTTCATCCATGTTGTCATATGCTTCACAACTTCATTTCTTCTTACTGCTGCATAATAGTCCATCATGTGTATACACCACAATTTGTTTATCCATTCATCAGTTGAAGGATACCTGGTTTGTTTCCAACTTTTGGCGATTGTGAATAACACTTCTGTGAACAGCAGTGTGCAGACGTCTACTCATGTCACTGCTCTCAGTTCTTATGTGTATATATCTAGTAATGGTATGGCTGGTTAACATGGCAAATATATATTCAACTTCCTTAGGAACTGCCAAACAGTCATCCACAGTAGTTGTACTGTTCTACCTTCCCACAACAATGAATAAGCATTCCTATCTCTCCACATCCTCTCCAACACTTACAGTTTTCCAACTTATTAATAGTGGCCAGTCTAATAGGTTTGAGATTATATCTCATTGTAGTTTTGATTTGCATTTCCCTAATCACAGTTTGAGATTATTTATGAATTCCAAAAAGGGATATTGGTTTATGTTTGTAAACTGGTCTGTTCCTCTGGGCATGTTAGATTGTATTAAATTCAGAGGTTTCACTTTAACTTGATTAAATTATGATTAAGGCTTTGATTCGACCATGTCAGTAGAGAAAATGGCATGGCAGAAGACAGAGTTTGAGTTTTGATGCTGGAGCTCTGGGGAGAATGCCAAGTCTTTTGCCTGATAGTTTGCAGCCAAAGAGACCAGAGCCATGAACAGTTGAGAAAGCCTGGTTGTAGTATCTGGCTTCTTTCATTTAGCATAATGTTTGGAGTTCATCTATTACATAACATATCAGTAGTCTATTCCTTTTTATTTCTGAATAGTATTCTATTGTATAGTCTATCAGTTCACCAGTTGATGGAAAACTAGATTGTTTGCAGGTTTGGGCTATTATGAATAATATTGCTAGGGTAGTCGTATGAAGGCATATGTGTAGACATATGTGTTTATTTCTCTTAGGTAAATATCTAAGAGTAGAATTGATAGGTCTTGTGGTAGTTTCATGTTTAATTTTTTTTAGTAACTGCCAAACTCTTTCAAAGTGGTTGCACCATTTCACATCCCCAATTTCAATGTATGAAGGTACCTGTTTTCCTTGCCATTTGTTATTGTCTATCTTAATTTGTTATAGCCATTCTAGTCTGTGGGAAATTACATCTCATTGAAGTTTTAATTTGCATTTCCTTAATTACTAATGATGAGCATCTTTTCATGTGCTTAGTTATTCAAATATTTTCCTTTTTCTTTTTTCATTTTTATTTTTTAGAGTCATTATAAACTTTATTTTTAGAGAAGTTTTAGATTACAGAAAAGTTGCATCAAAATTGTAGAGATTTCCTTATAACCCCCACCCACGTACATACACATTTTCCCCTATTTTATACATCTTACATTAGTGAGGTTCATTTGTTAAAATTGATTAACCAAATTGAAGCATTGCTACTAAGCAAGGTCTATAGTTTATGGTTTAACTTCATGTTTTACAGTTTCATGGGTTTTGACAAATGTATAATGTCCAATATCCATCATTGCAGTATCACACAGAACAAGCCCATTGCCCTGTAAATACCTTGTGTTCTGCCTATTCATCTCTCCCTCTCCCCTCTGAATTTCTGGCAACCACTACCTTTAATCAATGTTACACCTTCTTCCTGTATCACATGATAATATTTACAATAACAAAAAATTATACATTGGTCCATGGTTACCCTCCCCCCTTATGTTTGTTCATTCCTCAAGCTTGAGGAATTCGGGATGATGTCCCCTCTGGCAGCTTAAGATTGAGAAGGGGTTTAGATATTATGGGGCAGATGGAAGGAAGTGTTTTGCTTGCAGTTTTAGATTCTCCCTGTTTTTAGGGATGGGGCTAGTCCATCATCATCATTTTGTTAGTTGTTCTGGGCAAGTCTGAAGAACTGTAGTATAGGTCTTGGCTGGGATTCAGGGCTCAATCAGCATATGAACAGTTCAAAGATTTAAGTCTCTGAGACATATATTTAACAGGAATAGTGATTAATTATAAGTTCAAATAAAAGAGGTAGAAGAATCAGGAGTAGAGAATTTATAAATAAGTCTATCTCTGTTATATTGGGGAAATACACCAAAGAAGAGATATAAAAGCTATAGGGTAGAGCACATCTTCTTTGGTGAAATACCTGTACATATCTTTTGCCTATTTTTTGATCAAGTTGTTTTTCTTCTTATCATTGTGTTGTAAGACCTTTTTTTTTTTTTAATTTGAGGTACTAGTACCTTATCAGATATGTAGCTTTCAAATATTTTCTCCAAATCTGTTGCTTTTCTTTCCATTTTTTAATGGAGAATTTCAAAATCAAAATGTTTTGAATTTTGATGTATATTTTATCAATAATCATTCTTTTATGGACCATGTAATATGTAAGAAATCTTTGACTAACTCGAGGTCTCAAAAATTTTTCTCCTGTTTTCTTTGAAAAGTTTTATTATTTTAGCTCTTACATTTAAATCTTTATTCATTTTGAGTCAACATTTGAGTGTGGTATAAGTTGAGGGTCTAGATTCATCTTCTCACATGTGGCTATCCAATTGGCCCAGCATCATTTGTTAAACAATTTTTCCATATTGAATAACCTAGGTACCTTTGTCAAAGGTCAACTGATAATAAATAAAAATGCCTAGATGAGATATTTACAAGTTGAATGTAAATATGCAGAAAAAGGCAATATATTGTCCATGAAAAACTCTGGAATGAAATAAAAGGAGTTTTAAGTCAGAAAATATTTTAAAAAGTGCAATATTTGGCTCTACAAGTAAGATTCACATATCCTTAATAATTATAAAACTGTTTATAAATTTTCAGTGTTTAGAGCCAGCTAAATATTAAGCCTGGAAAATTTAAGTATGGTTACAACATAGAATCTACTTTAAGATCTTTGGAAACGCCAAGTTACAGATTGTATCAGTTTGGATATAGAAGGGAAGGGAAGTGGTGGCA